>JAVIAB010000091.1:34292471-34389971 GCA_032433765.1 Megaustenia siamemsis | reverse complement strand
GAACCCTACCTCTTGTTGTTGGTCGTGTATATATGTTTAATTGGAAACAGCTGGAGTCAGCATATTAGGACAAGCACTGGGGAGACAGAATGGTTGTTTAAAAGATATAAATAGAGAGTTTTACATATTGAGCAACAACTGGGTGATAGACTGAGAATTAGACAGACATATATAGAAATATAGACAGAGATAGATAGACAGACAAGCAGCAGGGAAATAGTAGACAAACAGACAGACAGTCAGAAAGGCAAGTAGACAGGTAGATAGATAGATAGACAGACAGACAGACAGACAGACAGACAGACAGACAGACAGACAGACAGACAGACAGACAGACAGACAGACAGACAGACAGACAGACAGACAGATAGATAGATAGATAGATAGATAGATAGATAGATAGATAGATAGATAGATAGATAGATAGATAGATAGATAGATAGATAGATAGATAGATAGATAGATAGATAGATAGATAGATAGGATCCATCTTTGATGGATGGATGGGTGGATGGATGGATGGATGGATGGGTTGGTGGGTGGGTGGATTTGATTGGATTGGATGGATGGGTGGTTGGGTGGATGGATGGATGGATGGATGGATGGATGGATTGAAAGGATGGATGTATGGATGGATGGATGGATGGATGGATGGATGGATGGATGGATAGATGGATGGATGAGTGGGTGGATGGATGAATGGATGGATGGATGGATGGAATAGCTTAGTTGCACTGTTCTACTACGAAAATATATAATGTTTGGAACGAAAGAAAGTAACATTGAGAATGGTTGCACGCGGAGGTATAAAAATGATGAATAAAATACTTTAGAATCTTGTCTGATGCTGAAGCTAAACAATGAGTGAAAGAACGCCGGGAGAAAGAAACAAGAAACAACAGAATATTACCCTGACGTATCAAACCCGGTGAGACAATCAGGAAGCAGCGAGCTATGTGGGCGGGGCATGTACTGGAGCAGAGGGTGAGGGCGTTGGGGGGGAGGGGAGAGGAGGCGAAGATGGAACAAGAAAGTGATGGACGGAAATAGGTGATATATTCACATCTGCCGGTGACGTTAGTGCGTGGGCAGCTTCACGTGAAGCAGTAATGACATAAAATGTTGGCGTTATCGTCTGAGACTCGTCTTTCCTGTCCGCTCGTTTCTTCTTAAATCCCAGTGCTCACGTTAATACTGAAAATTTTGAGCAACAAATATGTTATCCTTATTCTTCCTACCGGTCGTACGACACATTCTGTCTCTTCTTAAACTCCTACAATAATTATGATTCTGCACTCTTACGCTGTCGCATTTCTTTCACATCTTTACACTTTCGGAAAACCTCAATTTTCCCACTATGAGAATTTGTTACTTTCTTTCTTTCTTTCTCTCTTTCTTTCTTTCTTTCTTTCTTTCTTTCTTTCTTTCTTTCTTTCTTTCTTTCTTTCTTTTTCTTTTTTCATTTCTTTCTTTCTTTCTTTCTTTTCTTTCTTTCCTTTCTTTATTTCTTTCTTTCTTTCTTTCTTTCTTTCTTTCCTTTCTTTCTTTCCTTTCTTTACTTCTTTCTTTCTTTTTCTTTCTTTCTTTTTTCTTTCTTTTTTTTCATTTCTTTCTTTCTTTCCTTTCTTTCTTTCATTCTTTTTCTTTCTTTCTTTTTTTTCTTTCTTTTTTTTCAATTCTTTCTTTCTGTCGTTTCACATAATTGCCCTTTTGCCATCTGTCCTTTGCAGGACGTTACGTGGGCGTAGCTACGTTATGTTGTCGTTTGCAGTAGAACTGTGATATTTGCGCCCTTCGACCCAACACATCCGACTTTAACATATTATTTTTGAGTACCGGTTTGTCTTCCCTCTTCGATCCCTACTCGCTTGACCAGACAAGACAGGTTAGTCTGTTTCTGAGGGCACCGGGAAGAGGTGCAATAGGTTCTGGATAGTTCTGGTTCACCGATCCTGGTGTATGCCATCAGCAGTGGGATGCTCACAGTTTCCAGCTCTGTCGCTGGTAGTTGCCTTTGCCTCCACAATGAGAATCAAAAATGCTATAGAAAAATACTTAAGATACCTCGGATAATAAAAAAGAGCAACGACGACACATTAAAAGATTTAAACAGTAAAAAGAACTGGCTTATAAACATCATTCTTCAGAGAAAATTAAAATGATATAGCCACGTTAAAAGATACAGCGGGTTGGAAAGAACATTAATGGAAGGCATGGTTCCTGGGTGACACATCAGGGGCAGACCAAGAAGAAGGTAGTTTTAAGACATCAATCAGGCCTTGTACATGACAACAGAAGAAGTGGGAGATCTGATTCTTTCAGACGGGCTGTGACGAATGCAACGTTCTGTGGGAGATCTGGCTAGAGACATAGATTCTTTCAGACGGGCTGTGGCGAATGCAACGTTCTGTGGGAGATCTGGCTAGAGACAGGGATCCTTTCCGATAGGCTGTGGTGTTTGCAACGTTCTGTGGTAGATCTGGCTAGAGACAGGGATTCTTTCAAACGGGCTGTGAAGAATGCATGTCCATATCGCTCTGATTACCTCCTCAGCAAGTTTCTTGCAGTGTCCAGCGACTGACGACTCCTGTTCTGTGTTGGTTGATAATGATCTTACACGCCACTAAGTTTTTCGTTTCTGGCTATGCCCATCTTAACTCCCATTTCTTTCATCCGAAGGAGTGACGCGGACTCATGGTTGTCAAAGCCCTGTGCTTTCCCCCATCTCGGAGGGCATTAATAACGTCTGCCCGATCCATTGATTACATATCTTCAACAATAGCGCAGCTAGCCAACCCGTCTGCTCTTTCATTTCCCCATACTCCAGCATGACCAAGGACGTAGACAAAGCTGACTCTATGCATTTTTAACTTCTGCAATGACTCGAACCATTTCATGGGTAGAGAGCCCGCCTCCACTTTTATTATCTTGCTCATAGATTCACTCAGTAAGCAGAAGTAGGTGTAGTCTTGTGATTCTAACTAGATGAACTCCCTGGTCACTACCATCACCTCAGTCCTCATATACAGAAATGTATGTAAATAAAACAGCTTTAATACAAAATAGTAATGCATGTAATTACCACATAATCCAAGGAAGAGGATGGGTGGGACAAGGATGTATACATTGAGAGACTGAGGAGTCTAAAGGTGGGACAAGGATGTATACATTGAGAGACTGAGGAGTCTAAAGGTGGGACAAGGATGTATACATTGAGAGACTGAGGAGTCTAAAGGTGGGACAAGGATGTATACATTGAGAGACTGAGGAGTCTAAAGGTGGGACAAGGATGTATACATTGAGAGACTGAGGAGTCTAAAGGTGGGACAAGGATGTATACATTGAGAGACTGAGGAGTCTAAAGGTGGGACAAGGATGTATACATTGAGAGACTGAGGAGTCTAAGGGTGAAAAAGTGGTCTGGTCGATTCGGAGAGATTAGTGGGAAAAGTTGATGTTATTTCTTGTCATTTCTTGTTATGGAAGGCCCCGGTATCACTGCAAACGAATTAAAATCCATAATTGTTCAACCGCACGTGCCAGTGGAACCAACCGAATTACTAACTTATCTCCCAAACAAAGAAAGGTAGCAGTAGTCTCCATTATAGCTGTCTCAGCACACGCCAAAAAGACATAAGGCGAAATCGCACAGAAAGTGAACACAGCCAACTGTTCCTTGTCATACGATATCATAATTCATCGTAAACAATTAGAATATCGAAACGTGATCAAAACGGTTTGGATTTAGGAAAAATAGCGGGACAAAAGAAGCCATATTCTGCATGAGAAGATTAATCGAAAAGTACACAGAAGTAAACAAACCAATATATCAATAAACCAAGCCTTTTAAAAGTGGATATATAGAAGAATAGGTAGAATTGGATGCAAGGAAAAGAAAACAAACGACGAAGTCTTAAAATAACTAAAAATGAAAAGAGAACTACTAAACACAATTTAAACAATGCAAATGCGATTTTTGGGCCATGTTAAAAGACACAACAGCCTACTAAAAGTAATCCTGGTGGGGAAAATACAAGGTAAAAGAGGCAGAGGCAGACCAAGATTAACATGGACGAGTAACATCAAAAGATGGACAAATCAGCCTATGACAACCTGCACCATCAAAGCAAGAGACAGAGCAGAATGGCGCTTGATGGTAGCTAACATTCGTTGCGGAGACGGCACTCGATGATGATGTTGATGATGATGATCAAAACGGATGAGACACACAGCTCACGGTGTGCACCGTAAAAGTCGATATATCTACAATCAACACGTTACAGGAACAATCAGTTTGTATACGCTTCGAGTAATGCCGGGGTGGCTGGCGTATATGGCGATGTCATGACTGCGATGAAACTGATTATATAAGTAGAATAGAATATGATTTTCACATATCCAAGACGTTTTTGTCTATGTATCACAGGCCTATAATATTGTGCACTGTGTATCATCACCATCAAGTACCGGGCATGCTGGCGAAGGTGATCATGTCTTTCCACAACTTTCGATCTCGAAAGTTATTTATCATTTCTGTTGTTGACCATGTGCCAAGCCATTCTCTTAAGCTGTCTGGTATCTTTTCTCTTTACTTTCCTCTATCTCTTCGGCTCTCAACTTTCCCAGTTGTTACAATATATTCCAGCTGTTCTCTTCTCATTACATAGCAACCAAAAATGGTGATTGTTTCTTCCTAATATTGGAAATTAGCTCTGTTTTTGCTTTGGTCTCTTTCAGAACGTTTACGTTACTCTTCTTAGCTGTCCATGGTATTCTTAATATTATTCTGTAAAACCACATTTCTACAGACTCCAGTAATTTTCTTGTCTCTTGTCCGATTGACAATGATTCACATCCTTATGTTAAGACTGGCTCTACACAACATTTAATAACTCTTTTTCTTGTTTCTAATGTCAAAAATGGATTGCATAGTATCTTCCTCATTTTTTGGAAAGCTGCTTTTGCCTGAGCCATTCTGCATCTCACCTCTGTTGTACATCTACCATCTAAGGTTAATATTGTTCCCAAATATATAAATGCATTTACCTGTTTTAATATTGCTCTTGTCTATATTTTGCACTGAGGTGATGTCTTTTTCTTTGTTGTTACCATTACTTCTGTCTTTTTGCTATTTAGGCTGAGTCTAGCAGGCACTGTGTATATAAGTATCATATCCCAGAGACATTAATTATATAAGCATTGCATACCTAAGATGCTAAGTATGTTTAAATCACATATCTAAGACATTAATTATGTAAATATTGCATACCTAAGATGCTAAGTATGTTTAAATCACATATCTAAGACATTAATTATATAAGCATTGCATACCTAAGATGCTAAGTATGTTTAAATCACATATCTAAGACATTAATTATATAAGCATTGCATACCTAAGATGCTAAGTATGTTTAAATCACATATCTAAGACATTAATTATATAAGCATTGCATACCTAAGATGCTAAGTATGTTTAAATCACATATCTAAGACATTAATTATATAAGCGTTGCATACCTAAGATGCTAAGTATGTTTAAATCACATATCTAAGACATTAATTATATAAGCATTGCATACCTAAGATGCTAAGTATGTTTAAATCACATATCTAAGACATTAATTATATAAGCATTGCATACCTAAGATGCTAAGTATGTTTAAATCACATATCTAAGACATTAATTATGTAAATATTGCATACCTAAGATGCTAAGTATGTTTAAATCACATATCTAAGACATTAATTATATAAGCATTGCATACCTAAGATGCTAAGTATGTTTAAATCACATATCTAAGACATTAATTATATAAGCATTGCATACCTAAGATGCTAAGTATGTTTAAATCACATATCTAAGACATTAATTATATAAGCATTGCATACCTAAGATGCTAAGTATGTTTAAATCACATATCTAAGACATTAATTATATAAGCATTGCATACCTAAGATGCTAAGTATGTTTAAATCACATATCTAAGACATTAATTATGTAAATATTGCATACCTAAGACGTGAATTATGTATGATTTACATACCAAAAACATTAATTATATAAGTATTGCATAACTAAGACATTATTTATGTAAGTATTACGTGTCCAAAATTAATTATGCAAGTATTGCGTGCCTAAGAGGTTAATTATGTAACAGTTACAAACCTAAGACATTAATTTTTTACTAATGAAACACGTAAATTTCACTGAAAGAACACGTAGGAAGCATCACACCACTTCACTCAATAAAACGCAGTCATCAAAACAGACAATTAGGAAAACAATAAATTAGAAAAAAAAAGAATTAAAAAATAGACAATAAGAAAACAAGAAAACAGACAATAGGAAAACAAGAAAATAGACAATATGAAAACAATAAATTAGAAAAAAAAATTTAAAAAAACAGACAAGAAAACAAGAAAACAGACAATAGAAAAATAACAGAACAGACAATAAGAAACAATAGGACAATAGAAAAACAAGCAAAACAGACAATCGGAAAGCAATATGACAGATAAGAGGAAAACAACAAAACAAAAATGAAGAAAAACAAGCAAAACAGACAACAGGAAAACAATATAATACAATAGGAAAACAACAAAAGACAAGAGGAAAACAGCAAAGTAGACAATAGGAACACAAGGTAGACAATCGTAAAAAAAAGCAATCGGAAAGCAACAGATCAGCCAAGAAGAAAACATGTAACATCTCAGATAACTAAATTAACCACCAATCTCTACCATATATCTGTCACTTCTGACACTTTCACCGTGTTTCGATATTTTTGTTTTCTGTCAATCTGAGATTTACTTCCGTGTTGCAGCACAACGCGCTTTCCAAAAATAGATATACAACCGCTCCCATTTTGTACTATATCCAGACCCACTTGCTCTTAACCTTGGACTTCTCAGCTTTTAATGCCAAAGATATGCATTATTATTTCATACCAATTTTGTTTTATTGAAGAAAGCAGAGAGAGAGAGAGAGAGAGTTCATTTCCAATATTAGGAAGAAACAATTATCATTTTTTGACCATTTAACGAGAAGAGAAAATGTGAATGTGAATTATGGACAATAAGACAACAGACAAAACAAAAATCACCGGAGGCTGTAGAAATGTGGTTTTACAGAAGAATGTTGAGAATACCATGGACAATTAAGAAGAGCAATGAACATGTCATAACAGAGGCCTAAGCAAAGAGAGAACTAATTTCCTATATTAGGAAGAAACAATCACCATAATATGGCCGTGTAATGACAAGGGACAAATCTGAAACAAGTGCAACGTTTGAAATACTTGAGCACAATATTAACATCAGATGGGAGATGCACCACAGAAATAAAAAGCAGAATAGGTCAGGCCAAAATAGCATTTCAGAAAGTGAAAAATATCTTATGCGACAAATCTATGTCAATAGAAGGGAGAAAGAAAGTTCATCGGTGCTGTATAGAGCCAATTCTGACCTATGAAAGCGAATCATGGATAATAGACAAACATATGAAAAGACGATTAGAGGCCACAAAGATGGGATTTCTAAGAAGAATGTTGAAAATCACCTGAACAGCTAAAAATACCAACGAGGAATTTCTCAAAGAGGCCAATACAAAAGGGAGCTCATGAAAAAAAAAACATCAGAAAGAAACAGTCAACATTTTTTGGTCACATCATGAGTAGAGGAAAGTTGGAATACTTACAATTAACAAAATAAAAGGAAAGAGAGATCGCGAACGACAAAGAGAGAAAATACTGGATAGCTTGGTGTCATGGCACGGAAAACAGTCAACAACAGAACTGATACGATGTACTGTAGATAGAAGATTGTGGAAGGACATGATCGCCTATGCCAGCCGGTATGGCACATGATAATGATGATGATGAATGACAAGGGAACAGCTGGAATATATTGTGACAGCTTGGAAAATTGTGGGACGAAGAGATAGAGCGAAATAAAGAGAAACGATACCAGACAGCTTAAGAGAATGGCTTGGCAGAAGGTCAACAACAGAAATGATAAATAACTGTCGAGATCGAAAGATGTGGAGAGACATGATCACCTACGCCAGCATGTATGGTACTTGATGATGACGAATGAAGATAACTGAATGTACGGTTGCTGTTATTGATAAATTAGTCTAAACATACGTTTTCTTTTTCATTCTAAAAATATAAACTATTGATAGTTTCCTTAATTTACATTCAAGAGAGTAGGCAAAAGGTCAAAGTACGAAACTTGAATCGGCGTTTTAGCACGCAGGTTTTTGCCCATATGTGCTCGGCCGCCTATCCAGAAAGTGTTCGGAGACTCCTGTCTAGTATCGCCTCAAGCGTCGTAACTCACGAGCCAGGTGCCAGGCCTTAACATTCCCCAGAGTATGAACCCTGGTACCCATTTCTGCCAGCGGCTGGGTCGACCACACAGGTATTTTATTTTTCCTAACCACGAGTACAGTTCACAAACTGCTTCCAGCGGGAATCGAACACACGATGTCCGAAGGTTGGTAGCTAGTGTAGCAGTGTTCCCTAGCGTTTGGCTTTTCGTGGCAAGGCGCTGTGCCAAGGAGTACGGGTTCGATCCTGTTTCGGTCCATATATTGTTCTTTGTTTTTTTCTTCTGTTGTTGATTATTTGTCATTTTTTCCGAGTGCTGTAAACATACCTCTTCCTCTGAATTGATTCGCTGGTTTTCCCAAACAGGCTACCGAGGGCACCCTCAAAGAGAGTAGTCAGACAAGCAATTCAATGCAATCTTCTTCTTCTCCCTTCCTTACTCATTTGCCTTTCAGCGTTGAGGGGAGATATAATTTATGGTCTTTTGCTCTTCTGTTCGCCTCTGCTGCTGTTATGTTTCCTATTACTTCTAATATTCCGTTGATCCATCTTTTTTGTAGTCGACCATAGGATCTGGTGTTTTCGCAACGTTTGTTGAGGGCTCGTTGTGTTTTGATCACTCTGTCTTGTCAGGTAAAAAAAAAAGTAAAGTACCCCCGTCACGCCAAGTGGCGTATAGGGAAATATGGTGTTAGTGACCATATATTTTACAGACCTTCAGCACATGATTTTTGGGGTAATGTGGTCGGTATTACGCCCGTGATGATTTACTTTCCCACAAAAAAAATCCGGTACCCATTTAAGGCTGGGTGAACCCGGAAGCCTTCGGTTGGGATCGAACCCTACCCCTTGTCCTTTATAGTCCAGTTCACTAACCACTGAGCTATCGCGGCTCACGTCTTGTCAGGTAGTCACCCCATTTTATCTGTTGTTTCAACTATGTATTCTTTAGCGCGGGCTATTCCCAGCTTTTTTTCTCAGTTCTTCGTTTCTGATCTTATCTCTCAGACTGTTTCCTGTCATTCTCCTGACACATTAAATCTAAGTGGATGTTATTTTATTTTTCTGATTGTTATTACATCTAGGGTCCAGGTCTGGCATTGGTAGCACAACGTTGTGATGAAAATTACTTTAATATTTTATGCTCCAAATTTAGACTGCATGGTCAAGAGGTAAAACATCGACCTGCGGAAAGGAAAGTTGCAAGTTCGAATCTCGCCACATGAAATGGGAATATTTAACATCAAATTTGTAGTATCATTTTGACTTCATCCTCCTCTTGTCTCTGGGTAGTGAGATGTAATGCCTGGCGCTCCTAGATAAAATCGAAAAAAAAACCAGAAGATCCCGTGTGCACTTGCGCACGTTAAAGAACCCTGTGCTTTTAAAAATCGAAAAGAGTACACCCGAAATGGCCGCTGCCTGGGCAAATGCCAAACTACCCGTGCCGAAAGCGGATGTGTCGGGCGGAAGATGCAGATATTGCAGCTTTGTCTTAAAGTAGTGACACAACGCATCTACGCCAACAAAATAGGTGGTACTCTGAAGATGTTCTACAAAATAGGTGGTACTCTGAAGATGTTCTATATAATAGGTGGTACTCTGAAGATGTTCTATATAATAGGTGGTACTCTGAGGATGTTATACATAGTAGGTGGTACTCTGAAGATGTTCTACATAATAGGCGGTACTCAGAGGATGTTCTACATAATAGGTGGTACTCTGAAGATGTTCTACAAAATAGGTGGTACTCTGAAGATGTTCTATATAATAGGTGGTACTCTGAAGATGTTCTATATAATAGGTGGTACTCTGAGGATGTTATACATAGTAGGTGGTACTCTGAGGATGTTCTACATAATAGGCGGTACTCTGAGGATGCTCTACATAATAGGCGGTACTCTGAGGATGTTCTACATAATAGGTGGTACTCTGAAGATGTTCTACATAATAGGCGGTACTCTGAGGATGTTCTACATAATAGGTGGTACTCTGAAGATGTTATACATAATAGGTGGTACTCTGAGGATGTTCTACATAATAGGTGGTACTCTGAAGATGTTCTACATAATACGTGGTACTCTGAAGATGTTCTACATAATACGTGGTACTCTGAAGATGTTCTACAAAATCGGTGGTACTCTGAGGATGTTCTACAAAATAGGTGGTACTCTGAGGATATTCTACATAATACGTGGTACTCTGAAGATGTTCTACATAATACGTAGTACTCTGAGGATGTTCTACAAAATAGGTGGTACTCTGAGGATGTTCTACAAAATAGGTGGTACTCTGAAGATGTTCTACATAAAGGTGGTACTCTGAAGATGTTCTACATAATACGTGGTACTCTGATGATGTTCTACATAATAGGTGGTACTCTGAAGATTTTCTACATAATAGGTGGTACTCTGAAGATGTTATACATAATAGATGGAAGTCTGAAGAAGTTCTAAATAATAGGTGGTACTCTGTAGATGTTCTACATAATACGTGGTACTCTGAGGATATTCTACATAATAGGTGGTACTCTAAAGATGTTCTACAAAATAGGTGGTACTCTAAAGATGTTCTACAAAATAGGTGGTACTCTGAGAAGTTCTACAAAATAGGTGGCACTCTGAAGAAGTTCTCCAAAACAGGTGGCCACTGAAAAAGTTATCCAAAACAGGTGGCCACTGAAGAAGTTATCCAAAACAGGTGGCCACTGAAGAAGTTATCCAAAACAGGTGGCCACTGAAGAAGTTATCCAAAACAGGTGGCCACTGAAGAAGTTCTCCAAAACAGGTGGACACTGAAGAAGTTCTTCAAAACAGGTGAACACTGAAGAAGTTCTCTAAAACAGGTGGCCACTGAAGAAGTTCTCCAAAACAGGTGGACACTGAAGAAGTTCTCCAAAACAGGTGAACACTGAAGAAGTTCTCCAAAACAGGTGAACACTGAAGAAGTTCTCCAAAACAGGTGGCCACTGAAAAAGTTCTCCAAAACAGGTGAACACTGAAGAAGTTCTCCAAAACAGGTGAACACTGAAGAAGTTCTCCAAAACAGGTGGACACTGAAGAAGTTCTCCAAAACAGGTGAACACTGAAGAAGTTCTCCAAAACAGGTGGACACTGAAGAAGTTCTCCAAATCAGGTAGACACTGAAGATGTTCTCTAAAACATGTGGATACTGAAGTTCTCCAAAAAAGGTGGAAGCAGGTTCCATTGTTCTTATCAGCTTAATATCTGATACGTGACCCATTCTGTCACTACGATATTAAACAAGGGAGCCGCGATAGCTCAGTGGTTAGTGAACTGGACTGAAGGACAAGAGGTAGGGTTCGATCCCAACCGATGGTTCCAGGTTCAACCAGTCTTTAATGTACACCCTATTTTTTTCCGGGAAAGTAAATGCGGCACGGGCGTAATACTGACCACATTACCCCAAAATTCATGTGCTGAAGGTCTGTAAAATTTACGGTCACTAACACCATATTACCTATACGCCACTTGGCGTGACGGGGGTACTTTACTTTCTTTTTTACAGGTTCCATTAACGGTTTAATTCAAATTTTCATTATTTTTTCTTTTTACTGTTTCGAGGTTCTTAATTTCTTTCTCGCGTTCGCCTGAGACTATTAGACTGTCTTCATCGTCATCCGCCCAAACATGGACGTTAGTTGGGCGTAGTTGCGTCGTATTGTGGTTCGCAGAAAAACTACGATATACTCATTACTACTACTTATACTTATATCTGGGCAGTAATATAGATAAAGAGGGAGGAACAGAAAATGATACCAAAATAAGGATATCAAAAGCAAGAGGAGCTTTTGTTGCACTGGGAAACATATGGAGGTCCAAAGAAATTAGGTTCAATACAAATATAAAAATTTTCAACTCCAATGTTAAGTCAGTCCTATTATATGGATGTGAAACATGGAGAACAACAAAATTAACATTCATGAAGATAGAATTCAGACTTTCATTAATGGATGCTTACGCAGAACAAAAGGATGGAAATGGCAGGACAAAATCACATAGAATTATAGAAATGTACCAGTCGAATCTTCTTCTACCTTTTAGCTCCCAGTGGAGCATAGGTCTTCAACAAACACTTTCCAAGTCGTTCTGTTTTTTGCAATTCTTTTAAGGTCATTCCATGTCTTCCCCATCATCTTCATCTCTGCTTCAATCTGTCTTCTCCAAGAATTCCTTGGTCTTCCTCTTTGTCTTTTCCCCTGGGGATTCCAAAAAAGGGCCTGTTGTGTAATACTCTCAGTTGGTTTCCGTAGTGTGTGTCCTATCCATCGCCATCGTCTTCGCTGTATTTCTCTATCCACTGGTATTTGACCGGTACATTTCCATAATTCCACGTTAGTGACTTTGTCCTGCCATTTCCATCCCTTTATTCTGCGCAAGCATCCATTAATGAAAGTCTGTACCTTCGTGATTGTCAATTTTGCTATTCTCCATGTTTCACAGCCATATAATAGAACCGACTTAACATTGGAGTTGAAAATTTGTATTTTTGTATTTAGCCTAATTTCTTTGGATTTCCATATGTTTCCCAGTGCAATGAAAGCTCCTCTTGCTTTTGATATCCTTATTTTGGTATCGTTTTCTGTTCCTCCCTCTTTATCTATATTACTGCCCAGATATATATAAGATTGTACGTCTAGTAGAGGTATTTCTCCTAGTTTTATTTGGTTATTGCCAACTGCATTAATTCTCATAATGTTGGTCTTATCTCTATTAATCTTTAGTCCTAGCTGTTGTGATCTCTCATCTAATATACTCATTTTATCTTGCATCTGTTGGTGGCTGTGTGATAGGAGAGCTATGTCATCAGCAAAGTCTAAATCATCAAGTTGTTTGGTCAGTGACCACTGGATCCCATTTCTGTTGTTTTGAGTTATTTTCATAATCCAATCTATGGCCAGTAGAAAGAGAAATGGAGACAGAAGGCATCCTTGCCTTACTCCTGTTCTTATTTCAAATGCTTCTGTAAGCTGTCCTTCATGCACCACACTACATTTTGTTCCTTCATACATTGTTTTTATCAGGTTAATAAACTTTATGGGGATTCCATAATGACTCAGCAACTTCCAAAGCATTCTTCTGTCTAAACTATCAAATGCTTTTTCGTAATCTATGAATCCAATATAAAGTGGGGATTTTAGTTCTAAACTTTGTTCAACTATTATACGTAGAGTAGTTATTTGATCAGCACATGATCTGTTCTTCCTAAAACCTGCTTGTTCATCTCTCAAGTGTTTCTCTATAGCCTCTTTTAGTCTCTCCAGAATGATTCTGCCTAATATTTTTCCTGGCACTGATAGTAGCATAATTCCCCTATAATTTGTGCACTCCTGTAAACTTCCTTTCTTTGGTAGTTTGATCATATAACCTTCTCTCCAGTCTTTAGGTATTTCTTCCCTCTCCCAAATTTTATCCAATAGATCATGTAACATCTTGGTAGAGGTGATAATATCTGCTTTGATGGCTTCCGAAGGAATTTCATCTGGTCCTGTGGCTTTACCATCTTTTAATAGTTTGATGGCTTTCATTATTTCTTCTTTGCTTGGTTTTCCGCAGTTAACGTGTAACTCTTCTTCTGCTGGTAGTATATCTGGAGGATTATTTGAGCCGGGTCTGTTCAAAAGTTCTTCAAAGTGCTCTTTCCATCTCTCCATTTGTTCCCTTATATTACTAAGCAGATTTCCTTTCTTATCTTTAATAAAGGCGTTGATCTGTTTGTATTTTCCACCTAATTTCTTTGTGCTGTTGTACAGTTCTTTCATATTCCCTTTATTTGCTGCTTCTTCTGCCTCTTTAGCTAATTCATCTATATATTTCCTCTTATCCCTTTTAATGCATCGTCTCACTTCTTTGTTCACCTCTGTGTAAGCTTCCTGTGTCTTGGCTTTATTACTTCTTGTTTTGCTTTTATTTATGTCTGCTTTCTTGTTCTTTCTTTATTTAATTTTATCCAGGGTCTCTGCTGTCATCCATGCCTTATTCTGGCGTTCTCTTTTCCCCAGTGTTTCTTCGCATGTCTCTTTCCATATATTTTTTACCTGTTTCCAATGATCTTCTATATTTATTGTATTTTCTAGTTGTTGGAGGACTTAGTATTTGTTTGATATTGTGACTGCGAATTTATCTTTAATTCCTTGTTCTTTAAGAAACCCTACATTGAAATACTTTCTGCCCTTATTCGTTGTAGTATACCTTTTTAATTTAATTTTAAGTTTGGCTAACAGAAGATGATGATCAGAAGCTATATCTGCCCCTCTATATACTTTTACATCCTGTAAGGATGACTTAAACTTATTATTAATACATATGTGATCAATTTGATTTTCCGTTCTATGATCTGGTGACACCCATGTAGCTTTGTGTATTCTTTTATGTTGGAATATTGTTCCTCCTAGGCTCATTTGATTAAGGGCGCAGAAATTCACAAATATCTCTCCATTCTCGTTTATATCTCCAAGTCCATGTTTTCCCATAATCTCTTCGAAGCCTCTGTTGTCTGATCCTACCTTAGCATTTAGGTCTCCCATCAAGATTATAATATCCTTGGCTCGTCTTGCATCCATCTGGCATTGTAGCTGTTTATAAAAATCATCTTTAACTGAGTCATCTTTATCGTTGGTTGGTGCATAGCATTGTATAATGTGTAATTTTATTTTGTTTTTTGGTTGTTCTAAATGTTGCTCTCACCAGTCTTGGTCCCACTGCCTCCCATTCTATTAGTGTCTTCTGTGCATTCTTTGATAGCATTATAGCTACCCCTTCGCTATGTTGTGCTCCTGGTTCCTGGTGTCCTAATGATAAAATCATCTCCCCTGTATTCAATTTTATTCTCTCCGCTCCCAGCCATCTTGTTTCACACATTCCCAGAATATCTATCTTGTAGTTGGTCATTTCTGCTGCCACTTGTGCCGCTTTTCCCTGTTCGTTAAGGGTACGAACATTCCAGGTGCCAATTCTGGATGATTTCCTGGTAGACAAAGGGTGAGTCGGCAACCCGAACTCCTTATGGCTTTCTCCGGATTGCGTCATACGTCTCTTAGACAGAGAGCCCTTCTCTTTCCTGGTTGACGGATTAACTTTATCTTTCTTTGACTTGTTCATGTTTGTGAAGTTTTTTCGGCTTATTATTTTACAGTATGGGATAGCCAGTCCCATGCCTAACCCTCCTTTCTCGCCTCTTACGAACATGCCTGGTAGGGTACAGCGCCGCTATTCTTTACTCCCCTTTCGGGCCCCGGCAGCGCACGGGTATTTCTACAAAATAGGTGGTACTCTGAGGATGTTCTACAAAATAGGTGGTACTCTGAAGATGTTATACATAATAGATGGAAGTCTGAAGAAGTTCTAAATAATAGGTGGTACTCTGAGGATGTTCTACATAATAGGTGGTACTCTGAAGATGTTCTACATAATACGTGGTACTCTGAAGATGTTCTACATAATACGTGGTACTCTGAAGATGTTCTACAAAATAGGTGGTACTCTGAGGATGTTCTACAAAATAGGTGGTACTCTGAGGATATTCTACATAATACGTGGTACTCTGAAGATGTTCTACATAATACGTAGTACTCTGAGGATGTTCTACAAAATAGGTGGTACTCTGAGGATGTTCTACAAAATAGGTGGTACTCTGAAGATGTTCTACATAAAGGTGGTACTCTGAAGATGTTCTACATAATACGTGGTACTCTGATGATGTTCTACATAATAGGTGGTACTCTGAAGATTTTCTACATAATAGGTGGTACTCTGAAGATGTTATACATAATAGATGGAAGTCTGAAGAAGTTCTAAATAATAGGTGGTACTCTGTAGATGTTCTACATAATACGTGGTACTCTGAGGATATTCTACATAATAGGTGGTACTCTAAAGATGTTCTACAAAATAGGTGGTACTCTAAAGATGTTCTACAAAATAGGTGGTACTCTGAGAAGTTCTACAAAATAGGTGGTACTCTGAAGAAGTTCTCCAAAACAGGTGGCCACTGAAAAAGTTATCCAAAACAGGTGGCCACTGAAGAAGTTATCCAAAACAGGTGGCCACTGAAGAAGTTATCCAAAACAGGTGGCCACTGAAGAAGTTATCCAAAACAGGTGGCCACTGAAGAAGTTCTCCAAAACAGGTGGACACTGAAGAAGTTCTTCAAAACAGGTGAACACTGAAGAAGTTCTCTAAAACAGGTGGCCACTGAAGAAGTTCTCCAAAACAGGTGGACACTGAAGAAGTTCTCCAAAACAGGTGAACACTGAAGAAGTTCTCCAAAACAGGTGAACACTGAAGAAGTTCTCTAAAACAGGTGGCCACTGAAAAAGTTCTCCAAAACAGGTGAACACTGAAGAAGTTCTCCAAAACAGGTGAACACTGAAGAAGTTCTCCAAAACAGGTGGACACTGAAGAAGTTCTCCAAAACAGGTGAACACTGAAGAAGTTCTCCAAAACAGGTGGACACTGAAGAAGTTCTCCAAATCAGGTAGACACTGAAGATGTTCTCTAAAACATGTGGATACTGAAGTTCTCCAAAAAAGGTGGAAGCAGGTTCCATTGTTCTTATCAGCTTAATATCTGATACGTGACCCATTCTGTCACTATGATATTAAACAAGGGAGCCGCGATAGCTCAGTGGTTAGTGAACTGGACTGAAGGACAAGAGGTAGGGTTCGATCCCAACCGATGGTTCCAGGTTCAACCAGTCTTTAATGTACACCCTATTTTTTTCCGGGAAAGTAAAGCGGCACGGGCGTAATACTGACCACATTACCCCAAAATTCATGTGCTGAAGGTCTGTAAAATTTACGGTCACTAACACCATATTACCTATACGCCACTTGGCGTGACGGGGGTACTTTACTTTCTTTTTTACAGGTTCCATTAACGGTTTAATTCAAATTTTCATTATTTTTTCTTTTTACTGTTTCGAGGTTCTTAATTTCTTTCTCGCGTTCGCCTGAGACTATTAGACTGTCTTCATCGTCATCCGCCCAAACATGGACGTTAGTTGGGCGTAGTTGCGTCGTATTGTGGTTCGCAGAAAAACTACGATATACTCATTACTACTACTTATACTTATATCTGGGCAGTAATATAGATAAAGAGGGAGGAACAGAAAATGATACCAAAATAAGGATATCAAAAGCAAGAGGAGCTTTTGTTGCACTGGGAAACATATGGAGGTCCAAAGAAATTAGGTTCAATACAAATATAAAAATTTTCAACTCCAATGTTAAGTCAGTCCTATTATATGGATGTGAAACATGGAGAACAACAAAATTAACATTCATGAAGATAGAATTCAGACTTTCATTAATGGATGCTTACGCAGAACAAAAGGATGGAAATGGCAGGACAAAATCACATAGAATTATAGAAATGTACCAGTCGAATCTTCTTCTACCTTTTAGCTCCCAGTGGAGCATAGGTCTTCAACAAACACTTTCCAAGTCGTTCTGTTTTTTGCAATTCTTTTAAGGTCATTCCATGTCTTCCCCATCATCTTCATCTCTGCTTCAATCTGTCTTCTCCAAGAATTCCTTGGTCTTCCTCTTTGTCTTTTCCCCTGGGGATTCCAAAAAAGGGCCTGTTGTGTAATACTCTCAGTTGGTTTCCGTAGTGTGTGTCCTATCCATCGCCATCGTCTTCGCTGTATTTCTCTATCCACTGGTATTTGACCGGTACATTTCCATAATTCCACGTTAGTGACTTTGTCCTGCCATTTCCATCCCTTTATTCTGCGCAAGCATCCATTAATGAAAGTCTGTACCTTCGTGATTGTCAATTTTGCTATTCTCCATGTTTCACAGCCATATAATAGAACCGACTTAACATTGGAGTTGAAAATTTGTATTTTTGTATTTAGCCTAATTTCTTTGGATTTCCATATGTTTCCCAGTGCAATGAAAGCTCCTCTTGCTTTTGATATCCTTATTTTGGTATCGTTTTCTGTTCCTCCCTCTTTATCTATATTACTGCCCAGATATATATAAGATTGTACGTCTAGTAGAGGTATTTCTCCTAGTTTTATTTGGTTATTGCCAACTGCATTAATTCTCATAATGTTGGTCTTATCTCTATTAATCTTTAGTCCTAGCTGTTGTGATCTCTCATCTAATATACTCATTTTATCTTGCATCTGTTGGTGGCTGTGTGATAGGAGAGCTATGTCATCAGCAAAGTCTAAATCATCAAGTTGTTTGGTCAGTGACCACTGGATCCCATTTCTGTTGTTTTGAGTTATTTTCATAATCCAATCTATGGCCAGTAGAAAGAGAAATGGAGACAGAAGGCATCCTTGCCTTACTCCTGTTCTTATTTCAAATGCTTCTGTAAGCTGTCCTTCATGCACCACACTACATTTTGTTCCTTCATACATTGTTTTTATCAGGTTAATAAACTTTATGGGGATTCCATAATGACTCAGCAACTTCCAAAGCATTCTTCTGTCTAAACTATCAAATGCTTTTTCGTAATCTATGAATCCAATATAAAGTGGGGATTTTAGTTCTAAACTTTGTTCAACTATTATACGTAGAGTAGTTATTTGATCAGCACATGATCTGTCCTTCCTAAAACCTGCTTGTTCATCTCTCAAGTGTTTCTCTATAGCCTCTTTTAGTCTCTCCAGAATGATTCTGCCTAATATTTTTCCTGGCACTGATAGTAGCATAATTCCCCTATAATTTGTGCACTCCTGTAAACTTCCTTTCTTTGGTAGTTTGATCATATAACCTTCTCTCCAGTCTTTAGGTATTTCTTCCCTCTCCCAAATTTTATCCAATAGATCATGTAACATCTTGGTAGAGGTGATAATATCTGCTTTGATGGCTTCCGAAGGAATTTCATCTGGTCCTGTGGCTTTACCATCTTTTAATAGTTTGATGGCTTTCATTATTTCTTCTTTGCTTGGTTTTCCGCAGTTAACGTGTAACTCTTCTTCTGCTGGTAGTATATCTGGAGGATTATTTGAGCCGGGTCTGTTCAAAAGTTCTTCAAAGTGCTCTTTCCATCTCTCCATTTGTTCCCTTATATTACTAAGCAGATTTCCTTTCTTATCTTTAATAAAGGCGTTGATCTGTTTGTATTTTCCACCTAATTTCTTTGTGCTGTTGTACAGTTCTTTCATATTCCCTTTATTTGCTGCTTCTTCTGCCTCTTTAGCTAATTCATCTATATATTTCCTCTTATCCCTTTTAATGCATCGTCTCACTTCTTTGTTCACCTCTGTGTAAGCTTCCTGTGTCTTGGCTTTATTACTTCTTGTTTTGCTTTTATTTATGTCTGCTTTCTTGTTCTTTCTTTATTTAATTTTATCCAGGGTCTCTGCTGTCATCCATGCCTTATTCTGGCGTTCTCTTTTCCCCAGTGTTTCTTCGCATGTCTCTTTCCATATATTTTTTACCTGTTTCCAATGATCTTCTATATTTATTGTATTTTCTAGTTGTTGGAGGACTTAGTATTTGTTTGATATTGTGACTGCGAATTTATCTTTAATTCCTTGTTCTTTAAGAAACCCTACATTGAAATACTTTCTGCCCTTATTCGTTGTAGTATACCTTTTTAATTTAATTTTAAGTTTGGCTAACAGAAGATGATGATCAGAAGCTATATCTGCCCCTCTATATACTTTTACATCCTGTAAGGATGACTTAAACTTATTATTAATACATATGTGATCAATTTGATTTTCCGTTCTATGATCTGGTGACACCCATGTAGCTTTGTGTATTCTTTTATGTTGGAATATTGTTCCTCCTAGGCTCATTTGATTAAGGGCGCAGAAATTCACAAATATCTCTCCATTCTCGTTTATATCTCCAAGTCCATGCTTTCCCATAATCTCTTCGAAGCATCTGTTGTCTGATCCTACCTTAGCATTTAGGTCTCCCATCAAGATTATAATATCCTTGGCTCGTCTTGCATCCATCTGGCATTGTAGCTGTTTATAAAAATCATCTTTAACTGAGTCATCTTTATCGTTGGTTGGTGCATAGCATTGTATAATGTGTAATTTTATTTTGTTTTTTGGTTGTTCTAAATGTTGCTCTCACCAGTCTTGGTCCCACTGCCTCCCATTCTATTAGTGTCTTCTGTGCATTCTTTGATAGCATTATAGCTACCCCTTCGCTATGTTGTGCTCCTGGTTCCTGGTGTCCTAATGATAAAATCATCTCCCCTGTATTCAATTTTATTCTCTCCGCTCCCAGCCATCTTGTTTCACACATTCCCAGAATATCTATCTTGTAGTTGGTCATTTCTGCTGCCACTTGTGCCGCTTTTCCCTGTTCGTTAAGGGTACGAACATTCCAGGTGCCAATTCTGGATGATTTCCTGGTAGACAAAGGGTGAGTCGGCAACCCGAACTCCTTATGGCTTTCTCCGGATTGCGTCATACGTCTCTTAGACAGAGAGCCCTTCTCTTTCCTGGTTGACGGATTAACTTTATCTTTCTTTGACTTGTTCATGTTTGTGAAGTTTTTTCGGCTTATTATTTTACAGTATGGGATAGCCAGTCCCATGCCTAACCCTCCTTTCTCGCCTCTTACGAACATGCCTGGTAGGGTACAGCGCCGCTATTCTTTACTCCCCTTTCGGGCCCCGGCAGCGCACGGGTATTTCTACAAAATAGGTGGTACTCTGAGGATGTTCTACAAAATAGGTGGTACTCTGAAGATGTTCTACATAATAGGTGGTACTCTGAAGATGTTCTACATAATACGTGGTACTCTGATGATGTTCTACATAATAGGTGGTACTCTGAAGATTTTCTACATAATAGGTGGTACTCTGAAGATGTTATACATAATAGATGGAAGTCTGAAGAAGTTCTAAATAATAGGTGGTACTCTGTAGATGTTCTACATAATACGTGGTACTCTGAGGATATTCTACATAATAGGTGGTACTCTAAAGATGTTCTACAAAATAGGTGGTACTCTAAAGATGTTCTACAAAATAGGTGGTACTCTGAGAAGTTCTACAAAATAGGTGGTACTCTGAAGAAGTTCTCCAAAACAGGTGGCCACTGAAGAAGTTATCCAAAACAGGTGGCCATTGAAGAAGTTATCCAAAACAGGTGGCCACTGAAGAAGTTATCCAAAACAGGTGGCCACTGAAGAAGTTCTCCAAAACAGGTGGACACTGAAGAAGTTCTTCAAAACAGGTGAACACTGAAGAAGTTCTCTAAAACAGGTGGCCACTGAAGAAGTTCTCTAAAACAGGTGAACACTGAAGAAGTTCTCCAAAACAGGTGAACACTGAAGAAGTTCTCTAAAACAGGTGAACACTGAAGAAGTTCTCCAAAACAGGTGGCCACTGAAGAAGTTCTCCAAAACAGGTGAACACTGAAGAAGTTCTTCAAAACAGGTGAACACTGAAGAAGTTCTCTAAAACAGGTGGCCACTGAAGAAGTTCTCCAAAACAGGTGAACACTGAAGAAGTTCTCCAAAACAGGTGAACACTGAAGTTCTCCAAAACAGGTGAACACTGAAGAAGTTCTCTAAAACAGGTGGCCACAGAAAAAGTTCTCCAAAACAGGTGAACACTGAAGAAGTTCTCCAAAACAGGTGAACACTGAAGAAGTTCTCCAAAACAGGTGGACACTGAAGAAGTTCTTCAAAACAGGTGAACACTGAAGAAGTTCTCCAAAACAGGTGGACACTGAAGAAGTTCTCCAAATCAGGTAGACACTGAAGATGTTCTCTAAAACATGTGGATACTGAAGTTCTCCAAAAAGGTGGAAGCAGGTTCCATTGTTCTTATCAGCTTAATATCTGATACGTGACCCATTCTGTCACTACGATATTAAACAAGGGAGCCGCGATAGCTCAGTGGTTAGTGAACTGGACTGAAGGACAAGAGGTAGGGTTCGATCCCAACCGATGGTTCCAGGTTCAACCAGTCTTTAATGTGCACCCTATTTTTTTCTGGGAAAGTAAAGCGGCACGGGCGTAATACTGACCACATTACCCCAAAATCCATGTGCTGAAGGTCTGTAAAATTTACGGTCACTAACACTATATTACCTATACGCCACTTGGCGTGACGGGGGTACTTTACTTTCTTTTTTACAGGTTCCATTAACGGTTTAATTCAAATTTTCATTATTTTTTTCTTTTTACTGTTTCGAGGTTCTTAATTTCTTTCTCGCGTTCGCCTGAGACTATTAGACTGTCTTCATCGTCATCCGCCCAAACATGGACGTTAGTTGGGCGTAGTTGCGTCGTATTGTGGTTCGCAGAAAAACTACGATATACTCATTACTATTACTTATACTTATATCTGGGCAGTAATATAGATAGAGGGAGGAACAGAAAATGATACCAAAATAAGGATATCAAAAGCAAGAGGAGCTTTTGTTGCACTGGGAAACATATGGAGGTCCAAAGAAATTAGGTTCAATACAAATATATAAATTTTCAACTCAATGTTAAGTCAGTCCTATCATATGGATGTGAAACATGGAGAACAACAAAATTTACATTTATGAAGATAGAATTCAGACTTTCATTAATGGATGCTTACGCAGAACAAAAGGATGGAAATGGCAGGACAAAATCACATAGAATTATAGAAATGTACCAGTCAAATACCAGTGGATAAAGAGATACAGCGAAGACGATGGCGCTGGATAGGACACACACTGCGGAAGCCAACTGATAGTATTACACAACAGGCCCTTTTTTGGAATCCCCAGGGAAAAAAGACAAAGAGGAAGATCAAGGAATTCTTGGAGAAGACAGATAGAAGCAGAGATGAAGATGAATGGGAAGACATGGAATGATATTAAAAGAATGGCAAGAAACAGAACGCCTTGGAAAGTGTTTGTTGAAGACCTATGCTCCACAGGGAGCCGATATGTAGAAGAAGCAGAAGAACTTCTTATACTAACACATCCGACTTCGACAAGTTATTGTATTTTTGAGTAGCGAATGTCCTTTCCTCTTCGCTTCCTGCTCGCTTGGCCATATTTGATAGCCTGCTTCTAAGTGCACTGCTATAATAGGAGGTGGATTAAAGACTTGATCAGCTGTTCCTCGTCGACCCTTTTGTACACGTGCAGGCCTAGCAAGAGCTCCTGGAGATACTTATCTTAATAGGAAAAATACAGATACACAATTTATTCCTGAGTTGTAGTCGTAACCCATGCTAGAGTCATGACTACGCATGATTGAAAGACATCTCCAATGATAGCTATTTTTTAAGATAACTGAGTTGGCCGTCTGCTCTAGCGTTTGGTTTTCATGGAGTACGGGTTCGAGCCTGCTTCGGGCCATCTATTATTTTTTGTCTCTTGTTGCCTGCTTGCTTGCGTTCGTCCAATGACTAAAGTATTCTAGTAGACTACAGAATTACTCTTCATCATCCGCCCTTAAAATGACGTTAAGTGGGTGTGTCTGCGTTGTGTTGTGGTTTACAGTATAACTGTGATATTTGCGCCTTTCGGCCCAACACATCCGACTTCAGCACGTGTCTCTTGTTGATTATTTGTGATTTTTTTCCATGAGTGTTGTAAACATACCTCTTCCTCTGAAACGATTCGCTGATCTATCGCCTCGGAAGTTCCCCTCTATAATAATATCAATTTATTACTACTGATCTCCACAATCAAGATGTGCATTGAACATGACCAGACTAAGCAAGGCAGAAGAGGGAACACTAACGTATGTATCTTTTTTGTTTCGTAATCCGGTACCGTTTATTGAAAATCCTATTATGCCTCCTTCTCCCAAACTTTGGGAAATCCTCGACTCATTCTATAATTCAGCTTCTGTATAATCGATAGTGTTTGTGAATGTGTTTGTGAATGTGTTTGTATACGCAAACATTTAACTCAAAAGTCTGGCCACGCTAAAACATTAATGACAGGCATGTAGTTCCGGTTGTGGTCGGCTTGAACCAGTCAGATTTCGTCCCTGATATTATCCAGGGACGGAGCCGCCATTACAACTCGATTCACAAAAATCGACGACGAATGAATGGGATGCAGCTTCGATTTTTCATTCAACGCCTGCGTGATGGGCTGTGGGGGGGGGGGGGTGAAAGTAACTGGGCTGTGGACAGTTTTCTAATATAATTGCTGAAATGAACACAATAAACGTACTAAAATGAACACACTACTGTGATACTGTATTACTAGCAGAACATCCTAAATATCTACAACAATTACTTAATGAAATAAACATAACAAGCAATATACATATATGGATTAGATATGAATATCAAAGACTACAACTATGATCATAAACAAAGAAAATGCTCAAAACTTTCAAGTGGACATCAAAATTGAAGGAATAGACCTGGAGACAGTTCAGACCTACAACTACCTGAGACATACTATAACCAGTGATGGAAAATGTGCAACTGAAATAAACAAAAGAATAGGAATGGTTAAAAATAAGTTTAATGTCATGAAAAGTATAATAACAACAAACAATTTGTTGTTGTTGTTGCGTTCGACAGCTTTCAACTCTGACGAAGTCCCTAGAGACTAGGAACTGAATTATGCGTGTTAATCCATTTTTCCCTGGCAGCCGTGTGCACAGGGGCCCCTCGCCGCACAGGCAGATAACTCCGACTTCGGAGGTGCTCATGTTTTTTTTTTCCGTCGATGAGTAACTGACGTTGCAAGCCGGGCCTCGCTGCTGAGACCAGGGGTGGTTGTCGCAGAGAGAAATCATAAATAGAAATCCCAATCTGTGTAGCCGAGATTTTAACCCACAACTTCTCTGTCCCGAGGCTACCGTCTTGCCTCGAGACCAACCAGTCCCCCATGGACTTGGAATATGAGGAAACTGCAACAAGGAACACTTTTCATGCATAGCCTGCAATGGTTCCTGCCGCCTATCCACCACATACCAGAAGTTCACTCCTCCCGAAAGTGATGATCGTCATATTTCTTTAAAAATGTATAGCGCTTGATGATGTTAGGCCATCGTTGTTGACTCCAATTTCGAACATATAAACACACAGTTAGTCGTCAGATTATCCCCATCGCACATCAAACAACAGACCGTAAGATTGGCGTAACGCCGGACTAGTGATTTACGATGAGCCATTACGATGACGTAGCACACATGATAATGTCGGATGCACTGCAATGACGCGTCCTTTAGAATTCTGATTACTCTAGTGAATGTAGCCCACGACGACCAGAACACGTTGCAAATTCCCTAAAGAGATAAAACTGCGGCTGACGAAGCATTTCACAGTAATGAATAAGATGGATATAACTTGCGTCAAGCAAATCCAACAACGGTCATTAAAAGCACAAATGTGATGTAAAGCGCAGAACAAGCCTAGAAGATGGAAGGTCGCATTCACAACACTTGATTTGTCGAAAATGGTATATTGCCGGCGTACGACATTGTTTTATCGGCGCAGATGTAATAAGTAGACCATCATCCTGATTTTAACGTATAGGAGTGCAATGGAGAACCGAATTAATCAGACATCGAATGCACTTTCTGCAGCGATCGAGAGAACGTGGACTAGATACGCCATCTTAGAAACGGAAGTCCGTCAAAACAAATAACATGAGGGTTAAAACTAAGAGTAGCAAAATGTTATATCTTCTCAACATTCCCGTAAAAGTGCAAAAAGATGAACATTAGAGAAGAAAACAGAACAGAAAATTGAATCCTTTGAAATGTGGATTTATAAAAGAATAGGAAGAATTGGATGGAAAGAAAAGAAAACAAACGATGAAGTCTTAAAACAATTAAAACTGAGAGAGATCTACTAAACACAATTCAAACAAGACAAATGCGATTTTGGGGGCATGTTAAAAGACACAGCAGCCTACTAAAAGTAATCTTGGAAGGGAAAATACAAGGTAAAAGAGGCAGAGGCATATCAAGACTAACATGGACGAGTAACATCAAAAGATGGACAAGTCATCCTATGACAACCTGCACCATCAAAGCAAGAGACAGAGCGGAATGGCGCTCTATGGTAGCCAACCTTCGATGCGGAGACGGCACTCAATTATGACGATGATGATGAACACAATACATTTACTAAATTGACAAGAAAAATATCCAATACATGTTTATAAATAGGAAAATATTTAGTTATATTTATTTGACATAATTTCACAGGGCAAGCGTCCAAAGATCTCATTTATACAGACTGCTTTTTGGCTGAATGTTGGAAACGGAACTCCAGCGTTCGTGGTTTTGTGTTGTCCTGAATTGTCAGAGGAACCATGTGGATGTGCTTGTTTTGTGTTGTCCTGAATTGTTAGAGGAACCATGTGGATGTGCTTGTTTTGTGTTGTCCTGAATTGTTAGGGGAACCAAGTGGATGTGCTTGTTTTGTGTTGTCCTGAATTGTTAGGAGAACCAAGTGGATGTGTTTGTTTTGTGTTGTCCTGAATTGTTAGGAGAACCAAGTGGATGTGCTTGTTTTGTGTTGTCCTGATTGTTAGGAGAACCAAGTGGATGTGCTTGTTTTGTGTTGTCCTGAATTGTTAGGAGAACCAAGTGGATGTGTTTGTTTTGTGTTGTCCTGAATTGTTAGAGGAACCATGTGGATGTGCTTGTTTTGTGTTGTCCTGAATTGTTAGGAGAACCAAGTGGATGTGTTTGTTTTGTGTTGTCCTGAATTGTTAGAGGAACCATGTGGATGTGCTTGTTTTGTGTTGTCCTGAATTGTTAGGAGAACCAAGTGGATGTGCTTGTTTTGTGTTGTCCTGAATTGTTAGGAGAACCAAGTGGATGTGTTTGTTTTGTGTTGTCCTGAATTGTTAGAGGAACCATGTGGATGTGCTTGTTTTGTGTTGTCCTGAATTGTTAGGAGAACCAAGTGGATGTGTTTGTTTTGTTTTGTCCTGAATTGTTAGAGGAACCAAGTAGATGTGCTTGTTTTGTGTTGTCCTGAATTGTTAGGAGAACCAAGTGGATGTGCTTGTTTTATGTTGTCTTGAATTGTTAGAGGAACCAAGTGGATGTGTTTGTTTTGTGTTGTCCTGAATTGTTAGAGGAACCAAGTAGATGTGCTTGTTGTGTGTTGTCCTGAATTGTTAGAGAAACCAAGTGGATGTGCTGTTTTATGTTGTCCTGAATTGTTAGGGGAACCAAGTGGATGTGCTTGTTTTGTGTTGTCCTGAATTGTTAGGGAAACTAAGTTGACGTGCTTGTTTTGTGTTGTCCTGAATTGTTAGAGGAACCAAGTAAATGTGCTTGTTTTGTGTTGTCCTGAATTGTTAGGGAAACTAAGTTGATGTGCTTGTTTTGTGTTGTCCTAAATTGTTAGAGGAACCAAGTAGATGTGCTTTTTTTGTGTTGTCCTGAATTGTTAGGGAAACTAAGTTGATGTGCTTGTTTTGTGTTGTCCTGAATTGTTAGAGGAACCAAGTAGATGTGTTTGTTTTGTGTTGTCCTGAATTGTTAGGAGAACCAAGTGGATGTGCTTGTTTTATGTTGTCTTGAATTGTTAGAGGAACCAAGTGGATGTGTTTGTTTTGTGTTGTCCTGAATTGTTAGAGGAACCAAGTAGATGTGCTTGTTGTGTGTTGTCCTGAATTGTTAGAGAAACCAAGTGGATGTGCTGTTTTATGTTGTCCTGAATTGTTAGGGGAACCAAGTGGATGTGCTTGTTTTGTGTTGTCCTGAATTGTTAGGGAAACTAAGTTGACGTGCTTGTTTTGTGTTGTCCTGAATTGTTAGAGGAACCAAGTAAATGTGCTTGTTTTGTGTTGTCCTGAATTGTTAGGGAAACTAAGTTGATGTGCTTGTTTTGTGTTGTCCTAAATTGTTAGAGGAACCAAGTAGATGTGCTTTTTTGTGTTGTCCTGAATTGTTAGGGAAACTAAGTTGATGTGCTTGTTTTGTGTTGTCCTGAATTGTTAGAGGAACCAAGTAGATGTGCTTGTTTTGTGTTGTCCTGAATTGTTAGAGGAACCAAGTAGATGTGTTTGTTTTGTGTTGTCCTGAATTGTTAGAGGAACCAAGTGGGTGTGCTTGTTTTGTGTTGTCCTGAATTGTTAGGGAAACTAAGTTGATGTCCTTGTTTTGTGTTGTCCTGAATTGTTAGAGGAACCAAGTAAATGTGCTTGTTTTGTGTTGTCCTGAATTGTTAGAGGAACCAAGTAAATGTGCTTGTTTTGTGTTGTCCTGAACCGAGACGTAGCTGGTCTGCTGACCAGGTGTGTGTGTCTGTGTGTTGTGTGACACTGAAACAAGACTGTGTTCACCTTTCAAACATCTCACCACAGGCCCGCGCGAATTCTCCTTGTTTTTTTCTTTACTTCCAAATATTGCCTTTCAGCGTCGAGAAGAGATATAGTTTGCGGTCTTTTGCTCTTCTGTTGGCCTCTGCTGCTTTTTTTGTTTCCTATTGTTTCTGATAATCCGTTGATACATCATTTTCGTGGTCGGCCCTTGGATCTGGTGTTCTCGCAAGGTTTATTGAAGCTCGTTATGATGTCGTGCCTGATCACGTGACCAAACAATTTTATCTGTTGTTTCTTTATAAATTCTATGGCGGGGGTTATTCCTATTTTTTTTTCTCAGTTCTTCATTTCTGATCGTGCCTCTCAGGCTATTTCTCGAATTTGAAGATTGAAAATCAACGGGCTTCTATCTATCTTTCTTTCGCCTGAAGTATTGTCTATATCTGCAATGTCGTTTCCTGTATAAATTTTACTGTCTTTTGTAATTCTTGCAGTAGCCCATATAGTTTTGTCGGTAGTGTTGTATCTAAGGGCCAATGGATTTTCCTCAGCCTACTATATTCAGTGCAGTCTTGAAGTATGTGTTCAGCAGTCTGGGGCGCCTGTCCACATGTACAAGTAGTTGAGGTGCCGATCTTGAATTTTGTATACATATGACTATGGAGTCGATTGTGTCCTGTTCTGAGGCATATAATGATAACTTGTTCAAATCTATTCATATTATGAAAGGCATCCTGATTTGGGGCCTCTGGTCCTCTGATTGATTTGATTATCTGTTTCTTATGATGGTATGTAAACCGGTGTAACTGGCTTCTAAACCGCTGCTACGAGATGTTTGTACACATAAACTGTGAGATGCTGTGATAGCAGGCGTAATAATGCTGGATTAGGGATGCGAGGATGATGAAAGTGAGATGTGATGAGATTTATTGGAAGTAGGTAACCGATAGGTTGTAGCAGGTTGTTCTAAACTCCCATCCATCATGGCAACACTTAGGGTCTTAGATTAAGGTTCTTGGATTGTGCAATAAGAATCGCAAACAATCGTATTCGCAAACTAATATTTTATGACGAACTTGGGGAAGGAAAGAGACCAAAGGGCAGACCAGTGCTGAGATATAAGGATGTTTGTAGGGCTTCCTTGAGTGAATTCTCTATCAGTGAAAGAAACGGAAAATTTAGCTGTGTAGACGCGAAATTGCGCAGTAAAAGGTGAAGAGACGGAATTGAAGATGAAATTGATAAACTGTTTGCACGCCACAATAGGTAGTGCAATACAGTGCGCGGAGAGTGAAAAATGACGTAAAAATACGATGACGTAGTTTGAGAGGCAGTTAGAAAGTTGGCCAAGAGAGAGTGGGTTGACGGTTGGAGACTGCTGGCCAGAGATGAACAGGAAAAGAGCAGCTGATCAGTGATCACTTGAGTGAGTCATGCATGGAAGACTTGGGCTGTCAGAGATGAACAGGGAAAAGGGCAGCTGATCAGTGATCACTTGAGTGAGTCGTGCATGGAAGACTTGGGCTGTCAGAGATGAACAGGGAAAAGGGCAGCTGATCAGTGATCACTTGAGTGAGTCGTGCATGGAAGACTTGGGCTGCCAGAGATGAACAGGGAAAAGAGCAGCTGATCAGTGATCACTTGAGTGAGTCGTGCATGGAAGACTTGGGCTGCCAGAGATGAACAGGGAAAAGAGCAGCTGATCAGTGATCACTTGAGTGAGTCGTGCATGGAAGACTTGGGCTGCCAGAGATCCCCTACCGTTGATATAAACGTTATTTATAGGATTGTTCAGTGAGTTCATAGACGATTTGTTGTAAAGTGATTTGATAAACTGTTCACCTTGAATGAAGTGTGCGTGGAGGACTCGTGTGGCCAGAGATCCTCTACTGTTGATATAAACATTATTATAGGATTGTTCATAGACGATTTGTGTTGACAATTGATTTAATAAACTGTTGACTTTTGAAATATTAAAGACCCTTACCACTTGTGGAAGTCAAGAAACACACAGGCTACAATAAACCACACACACGCTACAATAAACCACACACAGGCTACAATAAACCACACAAAGGGTACAATAAACCACATATAAGAGATTAGAAATACAGGACGAACATAAAGGTTACAATTATAAATAAGGATTAATAAATAATGAAGGAAACATTAAAGGTTACAGCTGCAGATCGTAGCACAATTAGAACAAGTCAAATGAAATTTGTGGGCCATGTTAAAAGACACAACAGCCTAATAAAAGTAATATTGTACGGGAAAATGCAAGGTAAAAGACAGACCAAGACTAACATGGACGAGTAACATAAAAAGTTGGACAAGTCAACCTATGACGATCTGCACCATCAAAGCAAGAGACAAAGTGGAATGGCGCTCCATGGTAGCTAACCTTCGATGCGGAGACGGCACTTAATGATGATGATGAGATCGTAGTACATGCAAAACACAAATAAAAAAAATGGCACAGCAACTTTCGAGGCATTGATTATATAAAAATCATAAGACAAAAGGCGCAGTGTAAAGGAGACTAGACAAGGCACCACGAATACACCTGGTTCGTTCTGAGGATGGATCTGTTTGTCCAATATTAGTGGATTCAGTCAGCAGAGAGGCTGTTCAGTAAAACAACATCCAGCATAAGACATTAATATTGTACCAAACTACTGACCAATCATGATTGCTCGCTACCAACCAATATCAGTATGCTCAATGCCATATATATATTATCTGACGTCTACTCACAATCTGACGTCTACTCACAACACATTCTCTCTACTCTCCTTCACAATCTGACGTCTACTCACAACACATTATCTCTACTCTCCTTCACAATCTGACGTCTACTCACAAGCTGGTTCCCTTCCTCCCAAATCTCGGCCCCCTAGAGGAGGTGAAGATAGGGTATATGTAGACCAAGAATAAGATGTTTGGGGAATCGTGAGAAGGAGGAGGTGAGGATAGGGGGCCGAGATTTGGGAGGAAGGGAACCAGCTTGTGAGTAGACGTCAGATTGTGAAGGAGAGGAGAGAGAATGTGTTGTGAGTAGACGTCATATTGTGAAGGAGAGTAGAGAGAATGTGTTGTGAGTAGACGTCAGATTGTGAAGGAGAGTAGAGAGAATGTGTTGTGAGTAGACGTCAGATTGTGAAGGAGAGTAGAGAGAATGTGTTGTGAGTAGACGTCAGATTGTGAAGGAGAGTAGAGAGAATGTGTTGTGAGTAGACGTCAGATTGTGAAGGAGAGTAGAGAGAATGTGTTGTGAGTAAAAGAGGAAAAACATGAAAGAGAGAAGGAATAGAGATGAGAGAGAGAAGATATAGAGATGAGAGAGAGAAGAGATAGAGATGAGAGAGAGAAGAGATAGAGATGAGAGAGAGAGAGAGGTTAGATAGAGACGAGAGAGAGAGAGAGAAAAGATATAGAGATGAGAGAGAGAAGATATAGAGATGAGAGAGAGATGAGAGAGAGAAGAGATAGAGATGAGAGAGAGAGGAGAGATAGAGACGAGAGAGAGAGAGAAAGATATAGAGATGAGAGAGAGAATATATAGAGATGAGAGAGAGAAGAGATAGAGATGAGAGAGAGAAGATATAGAGATGAGAGAGAAGAGATAGAGATGAGAGAGAGAGAAGAGATAGAGAGGAAAGAAAGAGAGGAGAGATAGAGACGAGAGAGAGAGAAAAGATATAGAGATGAGAGAGAAGATATAGAGATGAGAGAGATGAGAGAGAGAAGAGATAGAGATGAGAGAGAGAAGAGATAGAGATGAGAGAGAGAAGAGATAGAGATGAGAGAGAGAAGAGAGAGAGAAGAGAGAGAGAAGAGATATGAGAGAGAGAGGAGAGATAGAGACGTGAGAGAGAGAGAAAAGATATAGAGATGAGAGAGAGAAGATATAGAGATGAGAGAGAGAAGAGATAGAGATGAGAGAGAGAAGAGATAGAGATGAGAGAGAGAAGAGATAAAGGTGAGAGAGAGAAGAGAGAGAGAAGAGAGAGATGAGAGAGAGAAGAGAGATGAGAGAGAGAGGAGATAAAATGACACCGAAAAGAGATAAAGATGAGAGAGAAATGAGATAGAGATAAGAGATAGATAGAGAGAGAGAGAGAGAGAGAGAGAGAGAGAGGCGATAACATGACAGAGAAAAGAGATAAATATGAGAGAGAGAAAAGAGAGAGAAGAGATAGAGATGAGAGAGAGAGGAGATAGAGATGAGAGAGAGGAGGTAAAGATGAATGAGGAGAGAGAGGAGATAGAGATGAGAGAGAGAAGAGATAAAGATGAGATAGAGAAGAGAGAGAGAAGAGATAGAGATGAAAAATGTTATTATTGTTGCGATAAAGATGACTTGCAGATGCAACGAAATGAGAGCGTAAAACGAAGAAGATAAGAGGCGGATGGAAGTTGTGAGAATGGGGTTTTGGAGAGAAGAGGAATGACAATGAAAGATGATTTAGGTGAAGGAAGAAAAAAAAAGCAGAAGAGGAAGCAGAAGAGGAAGTGAAGGAAAAGGAAGAAGACAATGAGGAGTGAGAAGAAGGAGGATGATGAAAAGGAGAATGAGCGAGAAAAAGAATTTGACGATGAAGAAGAATGTAGAAAAATGTGTTAGAGAGGTGGAAATCGAGAAAAGATGAAAGAGATGACGAGAGAGAGAGAGAGAGGAAAGTGAGAGAAACGGAAGAATATAATGAAAGAGATGAATACGGAGAATGACCTCACAATAAGTTACAGATGATTACTTGACCTCTGACCTTCATCTTTACATCGCACGTGCTGTCAACAGATCAAAAGTCACGTCTGATGACCTTTCACACAGAATCTCCCCATGTCAGCATTAAGCTTGGATGTTCTTCTCTTAATGTCAAACATTTTGTAACGAACCAGTGAGTCTCTGGAAGACCCACTTATCGAGATGGCTGAAGTTATATCAAGGGTGTGTACTTCATGTTGGGATCAACTATAATCGTGGGAACGGATTTGGGATTTGGTGAATAAGTGTGTAGTTCTGGGGGTGGATTTTGAGTGTGGTGGATAAGTGTGTAGTTCTGGGGATGGATTTTGAGTGTTGGTGGATAAGTGTGTAATTCTGGGGGTGAATTTTGAGTGTTGGTGGATAAGTGTGTAGTTCTGGGGATGGATTTTGAGTGTTGGTGGATAAGTGTGTAATTCTGGGGGTGAATTTTGAGTGTTGGTGGATAAGTGTGTAGTTCTGGGGGTGGATTTTGAGTGTTGGTGGATAAGTGTGTAGTTCTGGGGGTAAATTTTGAGTGTTGGTGAATAAGTGTGTAGTTCTGGGGGTAAATTGTGAGTGTTGGTGAATAAGTGTGTTGTTCTGGGGGTAAATTTTGAGTGTTGGTGAATAAGTGTGTAGTTCTGGGGTGAATTTTGAGTGTTGGTGGATAAGTGTGTAGTTCTGGGGGTAAATTTTGAGTGTTGGTGGATAAGTGTGTAGTTCTGGGGGTAAATTTTGAGTGTAGGTGGATTGATGTGTAGTTCTGGCGGTGAATTTTGAGTGTTGGTGGATGTGTTATTCTGGGTGAATTTTTAGTTCTGGTGATTAGTGTGTAGTTCTGAGGTGAATTTTGGATGTTGGTGGATAATTGTGTAGTTCAGGGGGTGGATTGAACCACAGCTACATCTTACATCCCCCCCCATTCATTTCTTTGTTTGCCACAGCTACAGCTGACATACCACCATCCATTTCTCTGTTAGCCACAGCTATAGCTTACATCCCCCCATCCACTTCTCTGTTAGCCACAGCTACAGCTTACATCCCCCCATCCATTTCTTTGTCAGCCACAGCTACAGTTTACATCCACCCATCCATTTCTCTGTCAGCCACAGCTTACATCCACCCATCTATTTCACTGTCAGCTACAGCTTACATCCCCCCATCCATTTCTCTTTTAACTACAGCTTACATCCACCCATCCATTTCTCTGTCATCTACAGCTTACATCCCCCATCCATTTCTCTGTTAGCCACAGCTACAGCTTACATCCACCCATCCATTTCTCTGTCAGCTACAGCTTACATCCACCCATCCATTCCTCTGTCAGCTACAGCTTACATCCACCCATCCATTCCTCTGTCAGCCACAGCTACAGCTTACATCCACCCATCCATTTCTCTGTTAGCTACGGCTTACATCCCCCCATCCATTTCTCTGTCAGCCACAGCTACAGCTTACATCCTCCCATCCATTTCTCTGTCAGCCACAGCTACAGCTTTCATCCCTCCATCCATTTCTCTGTCAGCATAGCTACACCTTACATCCCCCCCCATCCATTTCTCTGTCAGCCACAGCTACAGCTTACATTAAACCCATCCATTCTTCTGTTAGCCACAGCTACCGCTTACATCCCCCCATCCATTTCTCTGTCAGCCACAGATACAGCTTACATCCTCCATCCATTCCCCTGTCAGCCACAGGAACAACTTACATCCCCCCATCCATTCTTCTGTCAGCAACAGCTACAGCTTACATCCACCCATCCATTCCTCTGTCAGCCACAGCTACATCTACATCCACCTATCCATTCCTCTGTCAGCCACAGCCACAACTTACATCCCCCATCCATTTCTCTGTCAGCCACAGATAAAGCTTACATCCGATAATCCATTTCTCTGTCAGCCACAGCTATAGCTTAAATCCTCCCATACAATTCTCTTTCCGCTACAGCTTACATCCACCTATCCATTTCTCTGCCAGCTACAGCTTACATCCACCCATCCATTTCTCTGTTAGCTACTGCTACAGCTTACATCCACCCATCCATTTCTCTGTCAGCTACAGCTTACATCCACCCATCCATTTCTCTGTCAGCAACAGCTTATATCCCCCATCCATTTCTCTGTCAGCCACAGCTACAGCTTACATCCACCAATCCATTTCTCTGTTAGCTACAGCTTACATCCCCCCATCCATTTCTCTGTCAGCCACAGCTACATCTTACATCCCCCATCCATTTCTCTGTCAACTACAGCTACATCTTACATCCCCCATCCATTTCTCTGTCAGCCACAGCTACAGCTTACATCCCCCAATCCATTTTTCTGTCAGCTACAGCTACAGCTTACACCCCCCATCCATTTCTCTGTCAGCCACAGATACAGCTTACATCCTCCATCCATTTCTCTGTCAGCCACAGCTACAGCTTACATCCCCCCATCCATTTTTCTGTCAGCTAAGCTACAGCTTACATCCCACCATCCATTTCTCTGTCAGCCACAGCTACAGCTTACATCCCCCCATCCATTTCTCTATCAGCTACAGCTTACATGAACCCATCCATACTTATGTGAGCTACAGCTTACATCCCCCATCCATTTCTCTATCAGCTACAGCTTACATGAACCCATCCATAATTATGTGAGCTACAGCTTACATCCCCCCATCCATTTCTCTGTCAGCCACAGCTACAACTTATATCCACCCATCCATTTCTCTGTCAGCTACAGCTTACATCCACCCATCCATTCCTCTGTCAGCTACAGCTTACATCTCCCATCCATTTCTCTGTCAGCCACAGCTACAGCTTACATCCACCCATCCATTTTTCTGTTAGCTACGACTTACATCCCCCATCCATTTCTCTGTCAGCCACAGCTACAGCTTACATCCACCCATCCATTTCTCTGTTAACTACAGCTTACATCCCCCAAATCCATGTCTCTGTCAGCCACAGCTACAGCTTACATCCACCCATCCATTTCTCTGTCAGCCAGAGCTACAGCTTACATGCATTTCTCTGTTAGCCACAGCCACAACTTACATCCCTCCTACCATTCCTCTGTTAGTCACAGCTACATCTTACATTCCCCCATTCATTTCTTTGTTTGCCACAGCTACAGCTTACATCCCACCAACCATTTCTCTGTTAGCCAGAGGCTACAGCTTACATCCCCCCATCCATTTCTTTGTCAGCCACAGCTACAGTTTACATCCACCCATCCATTTCTCTGTCAGCTACAGCTTACATCCACCCATCTATTTCTCTGTCAGCTACAGCTTACATCCCCCCATCCATTTCTCTTTTAGCTACAGCCAAAACTTACATCCCCCCATTCATTTCTCTGTTAGCCACAGCTACAATTTACATCCCCATCCATTTCTCTGTTAGCCACAGCTGCAGATTACATCCCCGATCCATTTCTCTGTTAGCCACAGCTACAGCTTACATCCCCCCATCCATTTCTCTGTTAGACGCAGCTACAGCTTACATCCCCATCCATTTCTCGGTTAGTCACAGCTACAGCTTACATCCTCCATCCATTCCTCTGTTAGTCACAGCTACATCTTACATCCCACCATCCATTTCTCTGTTACTCACAGCTACAGCTTACATCCTCCCATCCATTTTTGCTAGCCAGAGCTACATCTTACATCCCACCATCCATTTCTCTGTCAGCTACAGCTTACATCCACCCATCCATTCCTCTGTCAGCTACAGCTTACATCTCCCATCCATTTCTCTGTCAGCCACAGCTACAGCTTACATCCACCCATCCATTTTTCTGTTAGCTACGACTTACATCCCCCCATCCATTTCTCTGTCAGCCACAGCTACAGCTTACATCCACCCATCCATTTCTCTGTTAACTACAGCTTACATCCCCAAATCCATGTCTCTGTCAGCCACAGCTACAGCTTACATCCACCCATCCATTTCTCTGTCAGCCAGAGCTACAGCTTACATGCATTTCTCTGTTAGCCACAGCCACAACTTACATCCCTCCTACCATTCCTCTGTTAGTCACAGCTACATCTTACATTCCCCCATTCATTTCTTTGTTTGCCACAGCTACAGCTTACATCCCACCAACCATTTCTCTGTTAGCCAGAGGCTACAGCTTACATCCCCCCATCCATTTCTTTGTCAGCCACAGCTACAGTTTACATCCACCCATCCATTTCTCTGTCAGCTACAGCTTACATCCACCCATCTATTTCTCTGTCAGCTACAGCTTACATCCCCCCATCCATTTCTCTTTTAGCTACAGCCAAAACTTACATCCCCCCATTCATTTCTCTGTTAGCCACAGCTACAATTTACATCCCCCATCCATTTCTCTGTTAGCCACAGCTGCAGATTACATCCCCGATCCATTTCTCTGTTAGCCACAGCTACAGCTTACATCCCCCCATCCATTTCTCTGTTAGACGCAGCTACAGCTTACATCCCCATCCATTTCTCGGTTAGTCACAGCTACAGCTTACATCCTCCATCCATTCCTCTGTTAGTCACAGCTACATCTTACATCCCACCATCCATTTCTCTGTTACTCACAGCTACAGCTTACATCCTCCCATCCATTTTTGCTAGCCAGAGCTACATCTTACATCCCACCATCCATTTCTCTGTCAGCTACAGCTACAGCTTACATCCCCAATCAATTTCTCTGTCAGCCACAGATACAGCTTACATCCTCCATCCATTTCTCTGTCAGCCAAACCTACAGCTTACATCCCCATCCATTCCTCTCTGAGCTACAGCTTACATCCCCCCATCCATTTCTCTGTCAGCCGCAGCTACAGCTTACATCCACCCATCCATTTCTCTGTCAGCTACAGCTTACATCCACCCATCCATTTCTCTGTCATCTACAGCTTACATCCCCCCATCCATTTCTCTGTTAGCCACAGCTGCAGCTTACATCCACTCATCCATTTCTCTGTCAGCAACCGCTTACATCCCCCCATCCATTTCTTTGTTAGCCACAGCTACATCTTACATCCACCCATCCATTTCTCTGTCAGCTACAGCTTACATCCACCATCCATTCCTCTGTCAGCTACAGCTTACATCCACCCATCCATTCCTCTGTCAGCCACAGCTACAGCTTACATTCACCCATCCATTTCTCTGTTAGCTACAGCTTACATCCCCCGATCCATTTCTCTGTCAGCCACAGCAACAGCTTACATCCCACATCCATTTCTCTGTCAGCCACAGCTACAGCTTTCATCCCTCCATCCATTTCTCTGTCAGGCATAGCTACACCTTACATCCCCCCATCCATTTCTCTGTCAGCCACAGCTACAGCTTACATTAAACCCATCCATTCTTCTGTTAGCCACAGCTACAGCTTACATCCCCCCATCCATTTCTCTATCAGCCACAGATACAGCTTACATCCTCCATCCATTCCCCTGTCAGCCACAGGAACAACTTGCATCCCCCATCCATTCTTCTGTCAGCAACAGCTGCAGCTTACATCCACCCATCCATTCCTCTGTCAGCCACAGCTACATCTACATCCACCTATCAATTCCTCTATCAGCCACAGCCACAACTTACATCCCCCCATCCATTCTTCTGTCAGTCACAGCTACAGCTTACAACCACCCATCCATTCCTCTGTCAGCCACAGCCATAACTTACATCCCCCATCCATTTCTCTGTCAGCCACAGCTACAGCTTACATCCGATAATCCATTTCTCTGTCAGCCACAGCTATAGCTTAAATCCTCCCATACAATTCTCTGTCCGCTACAGCTTACATCCACCTATCCATTTCTCTGCCAGCTACAGCTTACATCCCCTCAATCCATTTCTCTGTTAGCTACTGCTACAGCTTACATCCACCCATCCATTTCTCTGTCAGCTACAGCTTACATCCACCCATCCATTTCTCTGTCAGCAACAGCTTATATCCCCCATCCATTTCTCTGTCAGCCACAGCTACAGCTTACATCCACTCATCCATTTCTCTGTTAGCCACAGCTTACATCCCCCATCCATTTCTCTGTCAGCCACAGCTACAGCTTACATCCACCCATCCATTTCTCAGTTAGCTACAGCTTACATCCCCCCATCCATTTCTCTGTCAGCCACAGCTACATCTTACATCCCCCCATCCATTTCTCTGTCAACTACAGCTACATCTTACATCCCCCATCCATTTCTCTGTCAGCCACAGCTACAGCTTACATCCCCCCATCCATTTTTCTGTCAGCTACAGCTACAGCTTACACCCCCCATCCATTTCTCTGTCAGCCACAGATACAGCTTACATCCTCCATCCATTTCTCTGTCAGCCACAGCTACAGCTTACATCCCTCCATCCATTTTTCTGTCAGCTAAGCTACAGCTTACATCCCACCATCCATTTCTCTGTCAGCCACAGCTACAGCTTACATCCCCCCATCCATTTCTCTATCAGCTACAGCTTACATGAACCCATCCATACTTATGTGAGCTACAGCTTACATCCCCCATCCATTTCTCTGTCAGCTACAGCTTACATGAACCCATCCATAATTATGTGAGCTACAGCTTACTTCCCCCCATCCATTTCTCTGTCAGCCACAGCTACAACTTATATCCACCCATCCATTTCTCTGTCAGCTACAGCTTACATCCACCCATCCATTCCTCTGTCAGCTACAGCTTACATCTCCCATCCATTTCTCTGTCAGCCACAGCTATAGCTTACATCCACCCATCCATTTTGCTGTTAGCTACGACTTACATCCCCCCATCCATTTCTCTGTCAGCCACAGCTACAGCTTACATCCACCCATCCATTTCTCTGTTAACTACACCTTACATCCCCCATCCATTTCTCTGTCAGCCACAGCTACAGCTTACATTAAACCCATCCATTCTTCTGTTAGCCACAGCTACAGCTTACATCCCCCCATCCATTTCTCTGTCAGCCACAGATACAGCTTACATCCTCCATCCATTCCCCTGTCAGCCACAGGAACAACTTGCATCCCCCATCCATTTCTCTGTCAGCTACAGCTTACATCCACCCATCCATTTCTCTGTCATCTACAGCTTACATCCCCCCATCCATTTCTCTGTTAGCCACAGCTACAGCTTACATCCACTCATCCATTTCTCTGTCAGCTACCGCTTACATCCCCCCATCCATTTCTTTGTTAGCCACAGCTACAGCTTACATCCACCCATCCATTTCTCTGTCAGCTACAGCTTACATCCACCCATCCATTCCTCTGTCAGCTACAGCTTACATCCACCCATCCATTCCTCTGTCAGCCACAGCTACAGCTTACATTCACCCATCCATTTCTCTGTTAGCTACAGCTTATATCCCCCGATCCATTCTCTGTCAGCCACAGCAACAGCTTACATCCCCCATCCATTTCTCTGTCAGCCACAGCTACAGCTATCATCCCTCCATCCATTTCTCTGTCAGGCATAGCTACACCTTACATCCCCCCATCCATTTCTCTGTCAGCCACAGCTACAGCTTACATTAAACCCATCCATTCTTCTGTTAGCCACAGCTACAGCTTACATCCCCCCATCCATTTCTCTGTCAGCCACAGATACAGCTTACATCCTCCATCCATTCCCCTGTCAGCAACAGGAACAACTTGCATCCCCCATCCATTCTTCTGTCAGCAACAGCTACAGCTTACATCCACCCATCCATTCCTCTGTCAGCCACAGCTACATCTACATCCACCTATACATTCCTCTGTCAGCCACAGCCACAACTTACATCCCCCATCCATTCTTCTGTCAGTCACAGCTACAGCTTACATCCACCCATCCATTCCTTTGTCAGCCACAGCCATAACTTACATCCCCCCCGATCCATTTCTCCGTCAGCCACAGCTACAGCTTACATCCTCCCATCCATTTCTCTGTCAGCCACAGCTATAGCTTACATCCACCCATACAATTCTCTGTCAGCTACAGCTTACATCCACCTATAAATGTCTCTGCCAGCTACAGCTTACATCCCCTCAATCCATTTCTCTGTTAACTGCTGCTACAGCTTACATCTCACCATCCATTTCTGTCAGCTACAGCTTACATCCACCCATCCATTCCTCTGTCAGCTACACCTGATAACCCCCATCCATTTCTCTGTTAGCCACAGCTACAGCTTACATCCACCCATCCATTTCTCTGTCAGCCACAGCTACAACTTACATCCCCCCATCCATTTCTCTGTTAGCCACAGCTGCAGCTTACATCCCCGATCCATTTCTCTGTTAGCCACAGCTACAGCTTACATCCCCCCATCTATTTCTCTGTTAGACGCAGCTACAGCTTACATCCATTTCTCGGTTAGTCACAGCTACAGCTTACATCCCCCATCCATTCCTCTGTTAGTCACAGCTACATCTTACATCCCACCATCCATTTCTCTGTTAGTCACAGCTACAACTTACATTTATTCCCCCCCCCCCCATCCATTTCTCTGTTAGCCACAGCTACATCTTACATCCCACCATCCATTTCTCTGTTAGTCACAGCTACAACTTACATCCCCCATCCATTTCTCTGTCAGCCACAGCTACAGCTTACATCCCCCCATCCATTTCTCTGTTTGCCACAGCTACAGTTTACATCCGCTCATTTCTCTTTTAGCCACAGCCACAACTTATATCCCTCCTACCATTCCTCTTCCAGCCAAACTTCTACATAGACGACAAATATTTTAGTACACCATTCTCCCAATACGAATCTCAAAGTAACATGACAAGTAACACAGTCAGAAGGAAGACGTGCCTACTAGCAACGAAATAACAAAGAAAATATCAAAGAGGTAATCAAACGTGTATTTTTCCTTTTCAAACATGTTTATAACAATATTATAAACAACAGTAGTTTTGTTCAACTTGCAACAAACAACGAGGTAAGTGTATAGTTGTTGGTTGTCCATGATGTAGTCGATAGTCTATGTCAGCAGTTCTCAAACCGTGGTCCGCGGTTCCCCAGAGGTCCGCGGAGTCGTCACAGGGGGTCCGCGAAGGCTTGAAGAAAAGAATGATATTTTGTAGCTAAATGGAAATAGAGAATAAATGAATAAATAAATGAATGAATGAATGAATGAATGAATGAATAAATGAATGAATGAAAGCCTTGGGGTCCGTGACAACAAAACGTATTTAATGGGGTCCGCAGCAAAGGAAAGTTTGATAACCGCTGCAATATGTTATAGTTAATTGTCTATGTTACTAGTATTGGTTTATCTATTATGCTGTTACGGTAATTTACGAGTTTAGCTACCTGCATTATTTCTGTTCCCTTCGAAAACGGCTCAGGAGATATTTACATTCGCACAAGATCAGATGGCTCACTGTTCAACTTAGCACGACTAAGAGCTAAAAAAAAAACAACAAATGTTGCCCTACTTAAAGAACTTTTATTTTCTGACGATGCAGCCCTAGTCGCTCATAGTGAAGCCACCCTACAGTCGCTGATCTCAGGACAAAATAACCAACTTAACTGTCCTGCAACGTGCTAAGACCCCAACAATCATATCGATGCCCAGATGTCGAAGGCTGGGGCACATCTAATGATCCTTGTTGCAGTTTCCTCATATTCCAAGTCTGGCTTGTTGCAGGAGCTACTGAGTTAAGTGCTCTGTGCACACCGTGAGCTGTGTGTCTCATTCGTTTTGATCATGTTTCGATATTCCAATTGTTTACGATGAATGATGATATCGTATGACAGGGAACAGTTGGCTGTGTTCACTTTCTGCGCGGTTTCACCTTATGTCTTTTGGCGTGTGCTGAGATTGCTACGATGGGGACTACAGTTACCTTTCTTTGTTTGGGAGATGAGATATTAATTCGGATGATTCAGCTGGCACGGGCGGTTGAGCAATTATGGATTTTAATTCGTTTGCAGTGATAACCGGGCCTTCCATAACCAAATAACATCTGATGAATGAAAGAACAACGCATTTCTAAGAAACAGATCAGTGTGGGTAATATTTAGTTTGTAACAAACACATTTTCAGTTTTAGTTGTGTACCTTTGTCTCGACTCCTGGCTGTGTGTAGTTCTTGTGTCTCCAGTGATGGCTGTCTGCAGTTCTTTGTTTCATGTCCTGGCCGTGTGTCGTTCTTTGTTTCATGTCCTGGCCGTGTGTCGTTCTTTGTTTCATGTCCTGGCCGTGTGTCGTTCTTTGTTTCATGTCCTGGCCGTGTGTCGTTCTTTGTTTCATGTCCTGGCCGTGTGTCGTTCTTTGTTTCATGTCCTGGCCGTGTGTCGTTCTTTGTTTCATGTCCTGGCGTGTGTCGTTCTTTGTTTCATGTCCTGGCCGTGTGTCGTTCTTTGTTTCAAACCCTAGCCGTGTTGTCGTTCTGTTTCATGTCCTAGCCGTGTGTCGTTCTTTGTTTCATGTCCTAGCCGTGTGTCGTTTTGTTTCATGTCCTGGCCGTGTGTCGTTCTTTGTTTCATGTCCTGGCCGTGTGTCGTTCTTTGTTTCATGTCCTGGCCGTGTGTCGTTCTTTGTTCATGTCCTGGCCGTGTGTCGTTCTTTGTTTCAAACCCTAGCCGTGTGTCGTTCTTTGTTTCATGTCCTGGCCGTGTGTCGTTCTTTGTTTCATGTCCTAGCCGTGTGTCGTTCTTTGTTCATGTCCTGGCCGTGTGTCGTTCTTTGTTTCATGTCCTGGCCGTGTGTCGTTCTTTGTTTCATGTCCTAGCCGTGTGTCGTTCTTTTTCAAACCCTAGCCGTGTGTCGTTCTTTGTTTCATGTCCTGGCCGTGTGTCGTTCTTTGTTTCATGTCCTGGCCGTGTGTCGTTCTTTGTTTCATGCCCTAGCCGTGTGTCGTTCTTTGTTTCAAACCCTAGCCGTGTGTCGTTCTTTGTTTCATGTCCTAGCCGTGTGTCGTTCTTTGTTTCATGCCCTAGCCGTGTGTCGTTCTTTGTTTCATGCCCTAGCCGTGTGTCGTTCTTTGTTTCATGTCCTGGCCGTGTGTCGTTCTTTGTTCATGTCCTAGCCGTGTGTCGTTCTTTGTTTCATGTCCTAGCCGTGTGTCGTTCTTTGTTTCATGCCCTAGCCGTGTGTCGTTCTTTGTTTCATGTCCTGGCCGTGTGTCGTTCTTTGTTTCATGCCCTGGCCGTGTGTCGTTCTTTGTTTCATGTCCTGGCCGTGTGTCGTTCTTTGTTTCATGTCCTAGCCGTGTGTCGTTCTTTGTTTCATGCCCTAGCCGTGTGTCGTTCTTTGTTTCATGTCCTAGCCGTGTGTCGTTCTTTGTTTCATGCCCTAGCCGTGTGTCGTTCTTTGTTTCATGTCCTAGCCGTGTGTCGTTCTTTGTTTCATGCCCTAGCCGTGTGTCGTTCTTTGTTTCATGTCCTGGCCGTGTGTCGTTCTTTGTTTCATGTCCTGGCCGTGTGTCGTTCTTTGTTTCATGCCTAGCCGTGTGTCGTTCTTTGTTTCAAACCCTAGCCGTGTGTCGTTCTTTGTTTCAAACCCTAGCCGTGTGTCGTTCTTTGTTTCATGTCCTAGCCGTGTGTCGTTCTTTGTTTCAAACCTGGCTGTATTTAATTCTTTCTTTCAAGTCCTAGCTGTGTTTAGTTCTTTATGATCTCTATGTTTGTTGACATCTCTATGTTTGTTGAGATCTCTATGTTTGTTGACATCTCTATGTTTCTTGACATCTCTATGTTTCTTGACATCTCTATGCATGTTGAGGTCTTCATGTATATTGAAGTCTTTATGTATGTTAAGATGTTTATGTATGTTAAGATCCTTATGTGTGTTAATATCTCTATGTATGTTAAGATCCTTATGTATGTTAAGATCTCTATGTATGTTGAGGTCTTTATGTTTGTTAAGACCTCTATGTATGTTAAGATCCCTTAAGTCTTTATGTATGATTTCTAACACTAACCCTAACTAAAACAATTTATATTCAGCTAAATAGAGATGGTATGTAACAGTCTGTGATAAATTGGAAGCCCTGTTGTGAAGCACTCTATTGATGTTACTTTGCAAACACAACTAGTGGGACAGTGATAAGGATGTGGTTAGGAAGAAGCTGATCAATGTAGAGGATATATAAGACACCATGCAAGTGAGTTTAGACATGGTTCTACATACAGAGATCAGAGAGTTTTTCCTGCTGTTTACATTTAAATGTTGCTGGAAATTTCTGAAGGCGCCTGTACTTTGACGTAATCAGAACAGTGTTTTACCACCACAACTCTGTGTACAAGATTTACGACCGTTACTCTTCTGTGTACAAGATTCACCACCTCTACTCTGTGTACAAGATTCACCACCTCTACTATGTGTACAATTTTTATCACCTCTACTCTGTGTACAAGATTCACCACCTCTACTCTGTGTACAAGATTTACCACCTCTACTCTGTGTACAAGTTTTACCACCTCTACACTGTGTACAAGTTTGTCATCTTTATGTACAAGTGAGTAATGGACAATCTCACAAACAGCAAGGAAGAAAAGTGATTCATTTGAAGAAAAAAAAAAGCTACAGAAAAATCCTTAAGATACCTTGAATAAAGAAAAAGAGCAATGAAGACATATTAAAAGATTGAAACATTTAAAAGGACTGGTTTATAATCACCATCCTACAGAAGAAATAGAAAAATAATACTAAGACCCTGTCATAAGACACAGCGAGCTGGAAAGAATAATGGAAGGCATGGTTCCTAGGTGATGCTTCAATGCAGACCAAGAAGGAGATGGTTTTCAAGACATCAAGGAGGCCTTGAACATACAAAAGAAGAAGTGGAAGATCTGGTAAGAGACAAAGATTCTTTCAGATGAGATGGGCTGTGGTGAATGCAACGTTCTGCAAAAGATCGAATGATGACAAGTGAGTCAAGTTTTACCCCTTGTACTCCATGTACAAGTTGTACCCCCTGTACTCCATGTACAAGTTGTACCCCCTGTACTCCATGTACAAGTTGTACCCCCTGTACTCCATGTACAAGTTTTACCACCGCTACAACATGTACAAGTTTTACCACCGCTACTCCATGTACAAGTTGTACCCCCTCTACTCCATGTACAAAGTGTACCCCATCTACTCCATGTACAGGTTTTACCACCTCTATTTCATATACAAGTTTTACCCCCTCTACTCCATGTACAAGTTGTACCCCCTCTACTCCATGTACAAGTTGTACCCCTCTACTCCATGTACAAGTTGTACCCCCTCTACTCCATGTACAAGTTGTACCCCCTCTACTCCATGTACAGGTTTTACCACCTCTATTTCATATACAAGTTTTACCCCCTCTACTCCAAGTACAAGTTGTACCCCCTCTACTCCATGTACAAGTTTTACCACCGCTACTCCATGTACAAGTTTTACCACCACTACTCCATGTACAAGTTGTACACCCTCTACTCCATGTACAAAGTGTACCCCATCTACTCCATGTACAGGTTTTACCACCTCTATTTCATATACAAGTTTTACCCCCTCTACTCCATGTACAAGTTGTACCCCCTCTACTCCATGTACAAGTTGTACCCCCTCTACTCCATGTACAAGTTGTACCCTCTCTACTCCATGCACATGTTTTACCATTTCTACTCTGTGTACAATCGAGTGAACAAGTTTTACCACTTTTACTCTGTGTACACATTTCACCACCTACATTCTAATTTCAGGTCAGTGAACATATAAAGTAATAATGTTACAAATGAAGTGGATTCAACATGTAGTAACAATGTTCGTACCGAATCTGTAACCATGCAGACTCAATGACATTAACAACTGAATGTGTTCATTTGTTGTTGTAAATGTCACAAATATTTTCATCTGGTGTTTTCCCACATCTTTGTTACACAATCTTATATGAGCAAGATCTGTCTAATTTAAGTGAATACTTATTTACTGATCTCTCTCCAATCTATGTAAACAATAGTCTAATGATCTCTCTCCAGTCTATGTAAACAATAGTCTGATGACATCTCTCCAGTCTATGTAAACAATAGTCTAATGATCTCTCTCCAATCTATGTAAACAATAGTCTAATGATCTCTCTCCAGCCTATGTAAACAATAGTCTAATGATCTCTCTCCAGTCTATGTAAACAATAGTCTAATGATCTCTCTCCAGTCTATGTAAACAATAGTCTAATGATCTCTCTCCAGTCTATGTAAACAATAGTCTAATGATCTCTCTCCAGTCTATGTAAACAATAGTCTAATGATCTCTCTCCAATCTATGTAAACGATAGTCTAATGATCTCTCTCCAGTCTATGTAAACAATAGTCTAATGATCTCTCTCCAGTCTATGTAAACAATAGTCTAATGATCTCTCTCCAGTCTATGTAAACAATAGTCTAATGATCTCTCTCAAAACTATGTAAACAATAGTCTAATGATCTCTCTCAAAACTATGTAATAAATAGTCAAATGATCTCTCTCAAAACTATGTGATATCTCTACATTTTGTGATCACTGGTCTGGTAATCTCTCACAAATCTATGTGATTTCTCTCCAATCTATGTGAACACTGGTCTAATGATCTCTCTCCAATCTACGTGAACACTGGTCTAATGATCTCTCTCCAATCTATGTGAACACGGGTCTAATGATCTCTCTTAAATCTATGTGATCTCTCTCCAATCTATGTGAACACGGGTCTAATGATCTCTCTTAAATCTATGTGATCTCTCTCCAATCTACATGAACACTGGTCTAATGATCTCTCTCCAATCTATGTGAACACTGGTCTAATGATCTCTCTTAAATCTATGTGATCTCTAAAAATGTTGTGTTCACTGGTCTCATAAGCTCTTCAAAATCTTTGTGATCTTTCTCAATCTATGTGATCTCTCTCAATCTATTTTATCTCTCTCAAATTTATATAACATACTAAATTTATGTGATCTCATATACCTAACCTGAAGACCAACACACCAGCAAACTATACCAGCAGACTTCCTACCAGTCAATTTAAAAAAAAAACAAAAAACATTCATTCATGTGTCATCAATACACTCTGATATTAACTTACAAAAGTTCAAATCTATTAAACAACTTGAAATCTACACACCTAAAAGTTACAATGATACACTTGTCAACATGTGGACAAACAAGCTGTTATCTACATCTTCATCACTGCAATCAATTAAAAAAATATACTTTGTGAAAGGTCATTGAGAAAAACCAGCAACAGTGAAACTGTAAAATAGCTGCCATTAAAGCGATTAAGTCAACAAACTGACAGAAGAGTAACAAATTACACCAGATTATAGACGATGAAAGACTTCTCACCAGTAATCACACTCTTTCCTAGTCTAGTCTAGTTAGTCTATGTACAAGTGTCAAGTTTAAATACTATAAACTAATAATATAGTATGTAGTATATATAGTATTGTCTAGTCTAGTGGTGACCAAATGGTGTTCCGCGGACCAAATCCAGCCTGTCAGTCTATTTCTCTTTGTCCTTGAAGTGCCCACAGAAACTACAATATTAAATATCTATAAATAAAAATTCCAGTTGTTAAAATAAAAAAAACTCTTGATGCTGACCATAATCAAAGGCTTTGTCTACAGTTGACGCTGCAAAGTAGTTGTTTCTGTCAATGTCAGGTGATAGCGTGCAGGCATTATAATTTATGACTACATCACATCATGTCATTTTTGATGATACTCAAGTCTGTCCCTCTGGTCCTGGCCTTGGCTATAATCTGGCCCTCGATCAAACCTTAAACTGGCCACCACTGGTCTAGTCTATGAACAATTGTAAACTTAATACATATGTCAAAATTACAGTTTGGTCTATGCACATTTGTCAATTACAAACACCATAAATGTACAATACAGCATTCCAATACATAGCTGAAGCTAGTAATGTTTTGTCTAACTTCTTTAACATGAGCTAATAATATATTATGTCCAACATTTTGTCTAGTATATGTATATGTGTCACGTATAAATAACAAACCTATACAAAAGAACATTATTACTGTACAAGGACTTTGGCGAAATCAACATTGTTTTGCTGATGTTAAACTTAGAAATCTATGTTTTGATTCACATCTTCTGCAGCATTCAGTTTCCTACATCCACATATCAAACACATAGATGTATGCCTTTATGAATTTAATCATTAGCAGGGGATCATAAGTTCCCCATAGTCTTCAAATTATCTACAACACAACTCAAAATGTAATACAACACAACTCAAAATGTAATACAACACAACTCAAAATGTAATACAACACAACTCAAAATGCATCACAAACTGCTGTCTGTTCTTCATCACTTACGAGAATAGGAGGAGAAGAAGTGGGACATAGATGAGAGAATGGACAAAGATGTATATATTGAGAGGATGGACAAAGATGTATACATTGAGAGGATGGACAAAGAGGTATACATTGAGAGAATGGACAAAGATGTATATATTGAGAGGATGGACAAAGAGGTATACATTGAGAGGATGGACAAAGATGTATATATTGAGAGGATGGACAAAGATGTCTATATTGAGAGGATGGACAAAGATGTATATATTGAGAGAATGACAAGTCTAAAGGTGGAAAAGGGATCTGTTCGATCTGAAGAGCTTAGTAGAAATAGCAGGCATTCTACAATAAGACCTTATAGGAACAGTCAGTCCGCATATGCTTTATGAAATGATGGGATAGGTGGTGGAGTGGATATGGGGATGCCCCGACTGCAGAGAAACTGATTCCATAAATAGAAGAGAATAACAGTTTGTAGAATAACAAGAGAATAACAGCTTGTAGAATAACAAGAGAATAACAGTTTGTAGAATAACAAGAGAATAACAGCTTGTAGAATAACAGCTTGTGGGATAACAAAAGAATAACAGTTTGTAGAATAACAAGAGAATAACAGCTCATAGAATAACAACCATCATACAATGAAATTATAACCCTCTAAAGATAGTTGACTTTCAGTAGAACATCACTTGATTGATTGTCCAATGCTCACTGACATCAGAACAACCCTACTTCCTCAAAGACCTGATAAATGGAACACCTTGTACGGAACTAAAAGGGAACCCATAAATACCTGCATATTTCATTACATGGCATTTCGCCAAAGGACAGCAGCTCACAGGTTTCCGAATCTATAACAATAACAACAACAAGACAGATGAGTGGAATAGGAAATGTGGTTTCTGTTCAAATGAAGTAAAAGATGAGACCCTAAATAAAACTTCCCTTCCACTACCAGCAATGATGCCAGTGCCAGAGCTAACAGCAGTCAGCAACTCAAAGCTGGATGCTTGTACCGGGATCAGTGAACGAGAACTTACACTTCTTCACCATGCCCTTAGTAATGGGCGAGCTAGTATGGCCAAGCGAGCAGGGGTGATGAAGGCAGGCATTTTGGTAATCAAAGACACTATGCTCAAGATAGATGATCTTGGTCTCTTGATCTCAACGACACTATGCTCAAGATAAGATGATCTTGGTCTCTTGATCTCAACGACACTATGCTCAAGATAAGATGATCTTGGTCTCTTGATCTCAAAGACACTATGCTCAAGATAAGATGATCTTGGTCTCTTGATCTCAACGACACTATGCTCAAGATAAGATGATCTTGGTCTCTTGATCTCAAAGACACTATGCTCAAGATAAGATGATCTTGGTCTCTTGATCTCAAAGACACTATGCTCAAGATAAGATGATCTTGGTCTCTTGATCTCAAAGACACTATGCTCAAGATAAGATGATCTTGATCTCTTGATCTCAAAGACACTATGCTCAAGATAAGATGATCTGATCTCTTGATCTCAAAGACACTATGCTCAAGATAAGATGATCTTGATCTCTTGATCTCAAAGACACTATGCTCAAGATAAGATGATCTTGGTCTCTTGATCTCAAAGACACTATGCTCAAGATAAGATGATCTTGATCTCTTGATCTCAAAGACACTATGCTCAAGATAAGATGATCTTGGTCTCTTGATCTCAAAGACACTATGCTCAAGATAAGATGATCTGGTCTCTTGATCTCAAAGACACTATGCTCAAGATAAGATGATCTTGGTCTCTTGATCTCAAAGACACTATGCTCAAGATAAGATGATCTTGGTCTCTTGATCTCAAAGACACTATGCTCAAGATAAGATGATCTTGGTCTCTTGATCTCAAAGACACTATGCTCAAGATAAGATGATCTTGGTCTCTTCATCGTTCCGGAACAGCTGGACATCACATAAAGCTTGTTGTGTCTTCTACCACCCTTCTCTATTCTGGATGAGATGTTCGATCTTATCAAATGCATCTACCTCTGCCAACTTTGCTCCTCTTATCAGTGCTGGTTGGACAGCACAAATATCACAGCTTGTTGTCAATCACAACACTAAACATCTTCATCATCATTGAGTGCCATCTCCGCATCGAATGCTGGCTACCATGGAGCACCATTTTCCTCTATTTCTTGCTACTAAATCTCTAAACCCATTTAAGTCCTTTAAATGGTGGACAACAATGAAGAATAATTTATCAAGAGAACATATTACAATCTATCCCCACTCCAAACTTGACTAAGCCAGTGTACAACATGTCTCACTGACTAAAACCAACCTGAGGTGGCAGTTCTATTGTTGTTATTTGCTTGCATTCACCAACTTTATATCTTTAGTGACGTCCCGCTGAATTTTGCACGATAACTTTTTCAGCAAAATGTTACATCTTCTCAATATTCCTATATGGTGCTGAAACATGGACATTAGACAAGAAAACAGAACAGAGAATTGAAGCCTTCGAAATGTGGATTTATAGAAGAATAGGTAGAATTGGATGGAAGGAAAAGAAAACAAACGATGAAGTCTTAAAACAACTAAAAATTAAAAGAGAACTTCTGAACACAATTAGAACAAGACAAATGCGATTCTTGGGCCATGTTAAGTTAAAAGACACAACAGCCTACTGAAAGTAATCCTGGAGGGGAAAATACAAGGTAAAAGAGGCAGAGGCAGACCAAGATTAACATGGACGAGTAACATCAAAAGATGGACAAATCAACCGATGACAAGCTGTACCATCAAAGCAAGAGATAGAGCAGAATGGCGCTCCATGGTAGCCAACCTTCGTTGCGGAGATGGCACTCAATGATGATGATGAACTTTTTCATATTTTTCCTAACAGCAGCTATACTCAGGTGTCCCTTGCCATACAAGCAGATATTCTCTGACTACTGAGCCACTCTGATATGTTTTTCATCGAAAATTTGAACATTTTAAATATATATTTTTCCTATTAATTATGCCCATTACTGATCATTTTTGGCTCATCCTTTTCAATTTCCAACTGTCAAGAATTCCTATGAGAAAACTGGGTCTCACAGTAGGGTAGAAGGTTTCTATCAGGGTAGTGACCTTTATTCTCCAGTCCTATATGCACCCCCCACCCCAGGCAGATCCCATGGTAAAGTAATTAAAGTGCACCTAACGCTTAGTAGCGTATAGGGAATATGGTGTCAGTGATCATAATTTTACAGACCTTCCGCACATGATTTTTGGGGTAATGTGGTGAGTGTTACTGCCATGCCACTTTACTTTCCCAGAAAAAAAAAAACAATTTACAACTGGGTGAACCTGGAAGCCGTCGATCAGGATCAAACTCAAACTCTTATCCTTAATAGTCCAGTTCACTAATCACTGAGCTATCCTGCCATAAAGAGTTTGAAACAAAAAAAAGTAAGAAAAATAAACAAGAACTAATGTGACCATAAAATCATATAAGATAGATAAAGAAGAACAAACAATGTGCACTTACAAGTACAATGCACTTAGAACAACAATTTAAGCTCTATAACTATGGAAGCCCAAAAGTATTGGATGCTAATTGGTTCAACAATGGCACAGGCAGCAACAACATCTCAGCTCAGAGAGGCAGATCTAAACAATTATTGAAACATACAAACTAAGTCACAACAAATTCACATCATTTAAACGAGAGTCACAAAATCATCATATAAAATGTTGACAAACTACATACAAAAAAATCTGGTAGAAATCATCTCTGTCCAGTTTAGGATTTTGAAATAATGCAACAAGTCTGGCCACAACTAAAGCCAGATTCTTGAAACTTCTGATGCCAAAGTTGACACAGCTGTGGTTTAGTTTGTCATTTAACAAGACTCTGTCAGCTTGGAAACAAGGACAAGAAACTTGTGAAGAAATAATATATAAAATATCACAATTCATGTAGAAATATAACAATTCACTAACAATTTCAGGTGAAATATAACAAATTATGTAACAAAGCTGATTTGTTGCCAACAATTATTCAACACAGGTCCCATTTCAACAATCAAGTGAGTTATGCCTCATTGCAAGATGTTACAAGTTCTTTTGTAGACTATATCAGGTGGTTGATAACATCAATCAGACGGATATGACATTGGTGGTGGTCATATAAGTGAACTAATATGACATGGGTGGTCACATCAGTGAACCAACATGACATGGGTGGTCACATCAGTGAACTAACATGACATTGATCATCACATCAGTGAACTAAAATGACATGGGTGGTCACATCAGTGAACTACATGACATGGGTGGCCACATCAGTGAACTAACATGACATTGGTCATCACATCAGTGAACTAACATGACATGGGGCATCACATAAGTGAACTAACATGACATGGGTCATCACATCAGTGAACTAACATGATATGGGTGGTCACATCAGTGAACTAACATGGCATGGGTTGTCACATCAGTAAACTAACATGATATGGGTCATCACATCAGTGAACTAACATGACATGGATGGTCACATCATTGAACTACATGACATGGGTGGCCACATCAGTAAACTAACATGACATGGGTGGTCACATCATTGAACTAACATGACATGGGTGGTCACATCAGTAAACTAACATGACATGGGAGGTCACATCAGTGAACTAACATGACATTGATCATCACTTCAGTGAACTAACATGACTTGGATCATCACATCAGTGAACTAACATGACATGGGTCATCACATCAGTGAACTAACATGACAAGCGTGGTCACATCAGTGAACTAACATGACATGGATGATCACATCAGTAAACTAACATGACATGGGTGGTCACATCAGTGAACTAATATGACATTGATCATCACATCAGTGAACTAACATGACATGGGTGGTCACATCAGTGAACTAATATGATATTGATCATCACATCAGTGAACTAACATGACATGGGTGGTCACATCAGTGAACTAATATGACATTGATGATCACATCAGTGAACTAACATGACATGGGTGGTCACATCAGTGAACTAACATGACATGGATGATCACATCAGTGCACTAACATGACATGGGTGGTCACATCAGTGAACTAATATGACATTGATCATCACATCAGTGAACTAACATGACATGGGTGGTCACATCAGTGAACTAACATGACCAAAACGCACATCTTCTGGTCAGCAGAATTAGCCGCAGCACGTCAATGCAACACTGTGGTCTGCCGTTGACACTCTTTATTCAATGCATTGCATCAACAGACTCTTGCAAATCTTGAAACTTTTATCAACTTCAAGATCAACGTATCAACAACTGTAACAACTAGGATAGAGTATGGAAGGCACACGAATCCAAACTGTCAGACAGGACTGCTGTTGCTACTGGTTGGACTGAACTTTTCAGAGTCACTGGTCAACTGCTCATCCCCGGAGTCCAAACATCTCTCACCTGTCAGGTTCTTCTCAAAGTCCAGTAGCTGACCCATGAAAGTGAAGTTTGGGCTGATGTTTGGCTTGCACATCTTCACATGGTCATACGCCTGGTTCAGAGTCATGTTTTGATGACTCATCAGGTAGGCGACTGTCACAGTCACTGACCGACTGATGCCGGCCAGGCAGTGGACAAGCACTCCCTTCTGGCTCTTCCTGGCCTCATCTGTGAATGTGCAGACAAAATTATGACAAGTTGCATCAAGACAAGAATATGACAAGTTGTAGTCAAGATAAGAATATGACAAGTTGTAGTCAAGATAAGAATATGACATGTTGCAGTCAAGATAAGAATATGACAAGTTGTATCAAGACAAGAATATGACAAGTGTAGTCAAGATAAGAATATGACATGTTGTAGTCAAGATAAGAATATGACAGTGCAGTCAAGATAAGAATATGACAAGTTGTATTCAAGACAAGAATATGACAAGTTGTAGTCAAGATAAGAATATGACATGTTGTAGTCAAGATAAGAATATGACAAGTTGTAGTCAAGATAAGAATATGACAAGTTCTATTCAAGACAAGAATATGACAAATTGTAGTCAAGATAATAATATGACAAGTTGTAGTCAAGATAAGAATATGACAAGTTGCATTCGAGACAAGAATATGACAAGTTGTAGTCAAGATAAGAATATGACAAGTTGTAGTCAAGATAAGAATATGACAAGTTGCAGTCAAGATAAGAATATGACTTGTTGCATTCAAGACAAGAATATGACAAGTTGTAGTCAAGATAATAATATGACATGATGCAATCAAGACAAGAATATGACAAGTTGCATTCAAGACAAGAATATGACAAGTTGTAGTCAAGATAAGAATATGACAAGTTGTATTCACGACAAGAATATGACAAGTTGTAGTCAAGATAAGAATATGACATGTTATAGTCAAGATAAGAATATGACAAGTTGTAGTCAAGATAAGAATATGACAAGTTGTAGTCAAGATAAGAATATGACAAGTTGTATTCAAGACAAGAATATGACAAGTTGTAGTCAAATAAGAATATGACAAGTTGTATTCAAGACAAGAATATGACAAGTTGTAGTCAAGATAAGAATATGACAAGTTGCATTCAAGACAAGAAAATGACAAATTGTAGTCAAGATAAGAATATGACAAGTTGTAGTCAAGATAAGAATATGACATGTTGCATTCAAGACAAGAATATGACAAGTTGCATTCATGACAAAAATTTGACAAGTTGCATTCATGACAAGAATATGACAAGTGTAGTCAAGACAAGAATACGACAAGTTGCATTCAAGACAAGAATATGACATGTTGTAGTCAAGACAAGAATATGACAAGTTGCAGTCAAGACAAGAACATGACATGTTGCAGTCAAGACAAGAATATGACTTGTTGCAGTCAAGACAAGAATATGACTTGTTGCAGTCAAGACAAGAATATGACATGTTGCAGTCAAGGCAAGAATATGGCTTTTTGCAGTCAAGGCAAGAATACGACATGTTGCAATCAAGACAAGAATATGACATGTTGCAGTCAAAGCAAGAATATGACATGTTACAGTCAAGACAAGAATATGCCATGTTACAGTCAAGACAAGAATATGACATGTTACAGTCAAAACAAGAATATGACAAGTTGCAGTCAAGGCAAGAATATGACAAGTTGCAGTCAAGGTAAGAATTTGACAAGTTGCATTCATGACAAGAATTTGACAAGTTGCATTCATGACAAGAATATGACAAGTGTAGTCAAGACAAGAATATGACAAGTTGCAGTCAAGACAAAAATATGACAAGTTGCATTCAAGACATAAATATGACAAGTTGGAATCGGAATTTACTAGTTGAGATAAAAGATATCAAATGTGAGTAAAGATTAGAGATATCAAATAGAAAAAGATAGAAGATGTCAAACTGAAGTAAAGATTAGAGATGTCATATAGGTGTAAAGACTAGAGATGTCATGTGGGAGTAAAGACTAGAGATGTCATATGGGAGTAAAGATTAGACTTGTAATTTGGAAGTAAAGATTAAAGATGTTAAATGGGAGTAAAGATTAGTAAAGATAAGATAAATGTCATGTGGAAGTGAAGGTAGGAGAGATAAGATATATGTCAATTTGGAGTGTAGGTAGTGGAGATAAGGTAAATGTCATGTGGGAGTGTAGGTAGTGGAGATAAGGTAAATGTCATGTAGGAGTGTATATAGTTGAGATAAGGTAAATGCCATGTGGGAGTGTATATAGTGGAGATAAGGTAAATGTCATGTGGGAGTGTAGGTAGTGGAGATAAGGTAATGTCATGTAGGAGTGTATATAGTTGAGATAAGGTAAATGTCATGTAGGAGTGTATATAGTTGAGATAAGGTAAATGTCATGTAGGAGTGTATCTAGTGGAGATAAAACAGATGCCTTGTGGTAGTATAAGGTAGTGGAGTGATGAAATGATTGAGGGAACAGAAGCTGACAACAAATATGATACAGTGAAGAGAGCTGTTTGATGAAACCACGTATTATCCTTTGACGTGAAGACACCATCATTACAGCTAATACCTACTCCATAGAAACCCAAAAGAAGGCGTGTCTCACAGCACAACAATAACCACGCTATCAAACCATGTCAACTATTACCGGAAATCAATGACGTCTTCTTCGGAACTGATATTTTGTTTCTAAAAATACACCCTGCAAAAAGGAACTATTTATGATAATGCACGACCACGTGAACTATAACATCACATACGTGTACCCCAAGGGTCACCGGTTTTCGTAGGCTGTTCCCCAACCCACAGAATATTACTTCCAATTTTGTTCTTTTTTTAGAACAATCTTCGTCATCATTAACAACAGTGCTGGGAATACACTACACCTAGGGGAGGTAACCTTCAGACACTGACTGCAAAATCGAAAATCAAGAACCGAAAAGGTCAGATTTAGAATGGTTCCACTTATGCCGATGGATGTTGCCAACACAGATTTATCTACACGTGCTAGATCGGGCTTATGCTTGTTCTACTGTTCGGTCTTTCGGTCAAATTCAACCATATTCTTCTTTCCTTCCTTATATGCCTTTCAGCGTCGAGGGGAGAGATAATTCGCGGTCTTTCGCTCTTTTGTTCGCCTCTGCTGCTGTTATGTTTCCTAGTGCTTCTAATATTCCGTAGATCAACCTTTTTCGTGGTCGACCATTGGGCCTGGTGTTCTCGCAACGTTTATTGAGGGATCATCGTGTTGTGTTTTGATCACTCTGCCTTGTCACGTGGCCAAACCATTTTATCTGTTGTTTCTTTACATATTCAAAGACGGGGGTTATTCCTAGCTTTCTTCTCAGTTCTTCATTTCTGATCATGTCTCTCAGACTGTTTCCTGTCATTCGCCTGACACACTTCATCTCAGCATAGCTTATTTTTCTTATTGTTCATACCATCTAGGGTCCAGGACTGGCATTGGTAGCACAACGTGGCGATGAAGATTCAGCCAACACAGTCTCAATAGAGAGACCTGACAAGAGTAAACCACATATTATAATCAATGCTTCGCTTTGTTAACTAACACACAACATGTCTCTTCGTGTTCATTGAAGAAGTTGTGAATGTTGTTTTTGTTGGCGTTCACCAACTTTATATTCAAGCCAAGTCCCGAATGTTCCGTGAAATCATTTTTTTTTCTTATTAATCACACCATCAGCATTGTGCTCAGCTGTCCCCCGCCATTTAGGCAGATATTCTCCGACTTCGGAGGTGCTCTCATGTTTTTATAATCGAGATTTTTCACGTTTTGGGTCGGTTTTTTCCTATTAATTTTTCTCGGGTATGGGCCAATTTTTTGGTCAACTCTTCGATTTTTAAACTGGTAAGGGGTCTTTATCGTGCGCAGAGTGCACGCGGAACCTCCTGTTTTTCACCGTTTTCCGAGAGGGCTAGACATTGGATCTCGCTACCCAGAGAGGGCTAGACATTGGATCTCGCTACCCATAGAGGGCTAGACATTGAATCTCGCTACCCAGAGAGGGCTAGACATTGAATCTCGCTACCCAGAGAGAGCTAGACATTGGATCTCGCTACCCAGAGAGGGCTAGACATTGAATCTAGCTACCCAGAGAGGGCTAGACATTGGATCTCGCTACCCAGAGAGGGCTAGACATTGAATCTCGCTACCCAGAGAGGGCTAGACATTGAATCTCGCTACCCAGAGAGGGCTAGACATTGGATCTCGCTACCCAGAGAGGGCTAGACATTAGATCTCGCTACCCAGAGAGGGCTAGACATTGGATCTCACTACCCAGAGAGGGCTAGACATTGGATCTCGCTACCCAGAGAGGGCTAGACATTGGAACTCGCTACCCAGAGAGGGCTAGACATTGGATCTCGCTACCCAGAGAGGGCTAGACATTGGAACTCGCTACCCAGAGAGGGCTAGACATTGGATCTCGCTACCCAGAGAGGGCTAGACATTGGATCTCGCTACCCAGAGAGGGCTAGACATTGAATCTCGCTACCCAGAGAGGGCTAGACATTGGATCTCACTACCCAGAGAGGGCTAGACATTGGATCTCACTACCCAGAGAGGGCTAGACATCGTATCTGTCTACCCAGAGACCTTGGGAGGGTAAAGCCACGGATTCAATTTTTAAAAATGTTTTTTTTTATTTTCCACCGCCTGTGGTGGGCATCGAACCTGGCACGTTCTTGTCCAGAGGCCGACGTGTTACCTCTAGACCACCTAGCCCCTGCCTCCCTCCCAGTGTTGAATAAAGAAGAGATTTGTAACAAACTTAGAAAATGTGTAACACTATAGGGGTAGTGGTGAAACCAATAACAATCTGGGGTAATCAGTAACATTCTAGGACATACCTATAACATTTTATTGTAATCAGTTATATTCTAGGACATACCTATAACACTTTGTTGTAATCAGTTACATTCTAGGACATACATATAACATTTTGTTGTTACAAAAACAGTTACAAAAACAAAGCTTATGATTTTCTAATCAAATTTATCACCCGCCCTTACATATGCATGCGAGAACTGGAAAACAGCTAACCAGTTAGTGGGAAAAAAACCGCTGGATGCATTTGAAAACAAATTCCTAAGTAAAATACTTCGTATACCATTGAATGAGTTCAAGACTAGTGGAGAAATGATACCGCATCTAAAAATATCAACTGTAACCAATAGAGGCAGATGGTCGGTCATATGTTGGCCATGTGATGAGAAGAGACAACAGGAGAATTTCAAAGCAAACTCTCAGATGGGAACCAGAGAGTAAAAGAAAAAGAGGCCGACCTAAAGAAATACTAAAAAGAATACTGAGGCGAGAGGTAACAACATCAGGCATCATTTCACTCGCCAAGATTCAGCAACTCGCCCAGAACAGAGGAGCGTGGCGAGATATAGCGCGGGTCCTGTACAAGGTCTGATGCTGGATAACAAAGATCATCGGAAACAAAGTTTTAAACTTCTGCCCTATGTGCCGTCTTCGGCTCGAAAGGACAAAAGATAAATAGTTCAGTTGCATTGTACCTCATACCTCTAACCTTCTATAGTAATCAACTACATTCTAGTGCATACCTATAACATTCTATAGTAATCAACTACATTCTAGTGCATACCTATAATATTCTATAGTAATCAACTACATTCTAGTGCATACCTATAACATTCTATAGTAATCAACTACATTCTAGTGCATACCTATAACATTCTATAGTAATCAACTACATTCTAGTGCATACCTTTAACATTCTATAGTAATCAACTACATTCTAGTGCATACCTTTAACATTCTATAGTAATCAACTACATTCTAGTGCATACCTTTAACATTCTATAGTAATCAACTACATTCTAGTGCATACCTATAACATTCTATGGTAATCAACTACATTCTAGTGCATACCTATAACATTCTATGGTAATCCGTTACTTTATAGGGCGTATGTCTGACATTATTGGGTAAACAACTACATTCCAGGGCAGACCTATAGCATTTTGTGATAATCAACCACAGTTATAATCTATCTATCTATCTATCTATCTATCTATCTATCTATCTATCTATCTATCTATCTATCTATCTATCTATCTATCTATCTATCTATCTATCTATCTAATCTATCTATCTAATCTAATCTAATCTAATCTAATCTAATCTAATCTAATCTAATCTAATCTAATCTAATCTAATCTAATCTAATCTATCTATCTATCTATCTATCTATCTTCCTTTGGAGCCGAAGATGTCACATAGGGCAGAACCAGAATCTCAAAAACAGAAACCTTGCATGCCAAAATGGCACATATTGCAGAGATCACTGCCTCTAAAATCTATGGTTGTTTCCATAACAATAGTTTTTACAATGACAGCATCGATCAATCTCCTTAGTCGCCTCTTACGACATGCTTGGAAGGTCACAGTGTCACTATTCTTTACTCATAATGAGATCCGGGTAACACACAGGAATTATAATTTATAAAGAAGGATAAAATAGACCAAAGCCAAAGATTGTGAAATGAAACACGTTTACAAGGCACGTAATAAACGATTACTGTTTCAGTGACAGACCAAATACCACAAACAGCAAACAGCCATGTTCTGTGACAGCTTTGTTGGTCTAGTGGTTAGCGTGTTGGCTTGACAATAAAAGCGGGTTCAACCCGCATTCTTACATCTCCAGAATTTTCTGTTAACAAAATGGAACTACTACAGTGTTCACTGAACCAGTCTAGAGATATAACAGCACGGGAATGCACTAGTCCATTCTCGTCTTGAAGAGCTGCGGTTCAATGCGGTGAAGTTTACGATTCACTACCCTATGAAATTTAGCGAGTGCTATATGACAACCTTTACCAATTTGCTGTTTATTTCTTTTCGCGTTTTCCCTGAAATGACCGTACTTCATCATCCGCTCACAAACAACACATGGACTTCCGGTCAATATGACGGATAGGCGACAGTAACCTTTAAAAGTTGTGTCTGAAAAGTGTTCCTTGTTGCAGTGTTCTCACATTCCAAGCCCAGCTTGCTGCCAGAGCTACTGAGTTAAGTGCCCTTAACTGTGATCTGTGTTTTTCATCCGGATCGTCTTTCGATATTCCGATTGCTGACGATGAATGATGATATCGTATGACGGGGAACAGATGTCTGTGTTCACTTTCAGTGCGGTTTCGCCTTATGTCTTTTGGCATGTGCTGGGACTGCAGCTACCTTTCTTTGTTTGAATCCTTCAATCAGATGGGTTTTAATTCGGATGAATCCACTAGCACGGGCGGTTGAGCAATGTGGATTTCAATCGTTTGAAGTGATACCGGGGCCTTCCATAACCATAAACAACAACATAAGACGTTAGGTGGGAGTACATATGCATCGCCTTGTAGTTTACATCAAGTTGTGATATCTGCGCCCAGCATATCCGACTTTGGTATGGTATATCATTTCCCCTTCCCTCGCGAGCCCTAACCACGAGACCAGACTGTTACCAGAGCGAATGCACTGGGTGGTCTATGATCTTAATCATTTGTTGCCGCTTATCATGACGTAGACAGTAAGTCATGAGTGCTCGCCCTTTTCAGGCAGCGGAACAGCAAGAAATGACAGACATAATAGTGAAAGAAAGCAAACCAGAAATGTCTCAGCATAAACTGTAAAAAAACAGAAGAAATAGTTATATCGCAGAAACAATCACCACCATGCACTATAAAACAAAAAAGCAGAAGTAATCCGAAAAAAAATTTTACGTAAAATGTGGAAAACATCAAAAGAGACTGAGAAAAAATCTAAACGTTTTTTGAAGACAAATGTCTAAGAAAAATACTCTGTGTACAATGGAATGAATTCAAGACTAATTGAGAGATAAGATAAATGGTCATGCAACCAAAGATATCATCTACAATTACGGAAAGAGGGTGGACATATGTCTGACACTTGCTGAAAACAGACAACAACAGAATTCCAAAACAGGCTCTTCTATGGAAAACACCAAGTTACAGAAAAAGAGGAAGATCTAAAGAGACACTAAAAGGAACACTTATACTAAATACATCAGAAAGAATTCATCAACATTTCTCGGGAACATCATGAGAAGAGGAGAGTTGGAATACTTGGTTACTGCTGGCTAGAGAAAGAGATCGCCGTCGACAAAAAGAGGAGATACCTGATAGTTTGGTGTCATGGCATGGTAAACAGTCAACAATAGATTTATACGATACACTGGGGACAGGGAATTGTGGAAGGACTTGATCGCCTACGCCAACCAGTATGGCACATGATCATTATAATGGTGAATGTTTTGACCTCAATTGACACTGAAGGCACGGACGCTTAATAAAATAAAGGGCAATCCAACACAGCACCCATTGACTGAATGTCTGGCTCATTGATTAATCATCGCCACTTTCTGCCATTACGAAATGGCTGAACAAACAAATACCTTGTTCCAAGAGTGAATGCGCTTGTCATATAACCGATATTGTGACAAATGAAAGTCTACAACATAGACAAGTTAATTAAAATAAGAAAACGAACAGTCTGTGAACAAATAGTCACCAAAAAATCGGGAATTGCTACACACTGAACGCCTGCATAAGACAGTGGCACACTCATATGAGGCACTTTCAGACAAATTGGCAAGTGACATGGCATGTGACGATATGTCAGACAAACATGGCTTCCGACGTGACAATGTCAGATAAAAATGATTTGTAACGTGAATATATGTCAGACAAAAGTGGCTTGTTATGTGACGATATGTCAGACAAATGTGACTTGCAATATACGATCTATCAAATAAAAGTGACTTGTCACATGATCATCAAACAAAATTGACTTGTGACAAAAAAAGCTGTCAGACAAATGGGATAGAAAACTGGTTAAATGTATAAACTATTAAGAAAGTTCCAGCAGAATAAGCTATTGCCATCAGAACTAGTTGAAAATGTTGATGTTGGTAGTTCGATAATGTTGAAGATGTAATGATGTTGCTGATGTACTGGCTGAGAGTCCAAGAAAGAAACGGACCCTCGGTAGCCTAGCTAGGAAAACCACCCCAATGGGCTACCGACGTTCCGACAAGTCGTGTTCGATTCCCGCTAGAAGCAGTGCGAGTTGTATTCGTGGTTGGGACAAAAATACACCCGTGGTCAACCCAGCCACTGGCAGAAATGGGTATCAGGGTATAGTACTCTGGGAAGGTGAGGAATGCCGCCTCGCCTCGTGAGTTTCGATGCTTGAAGCGACACTACCCAGATGTCTCCGAACACCTCTGGATAGGCGGCCGAGCACATATGAGTGAAAACTCGCGTGCTAAGACGCAGAATCAAGTCCCATACTTTATCTTTACCTTTGTTTACGATGAATGATAATATCGTATGATGGAGAACAGATGGCTGTGTTCACTTTCTGTGCGGTTTCGCCTATGTCTTTTGGCGTGTGCTGAAACTGCTATGATAGATACTACAGCTACCTTTCTTTGTTTTGTAGATGAGATAGTAATTCGGATGATTCTACTGGCATGGGTGGTTCATCAATTATGTATTTAATTCGTTTGCAGTGATACCGGGGCCTTCCATAACCTAAACCTTTACCTGTAAGAAAAAACTGCAGTTTAAATAAAAACAGATAAAAACAAACAAAACAGAACTGGACTCACCAATAAACTGGATAGCTTGCGGGAAGAACAAGGACAAATTCTGAGACCAGTGATCAGAGATCGGTATCTGCAAGTACTTGAAGTCTGTCTCGTCTTCAAACATGTTGGGAACATTGGAAGTAACGTTTAATATGCAGGAGATGCCATATTTCTTAAGTTGAGCCAGGTCTGCAGAGTTCTTGGCACAACCCAAGTACAGAAATGGCAGCACTTGCACTGGAAACGGACAGTTCATGGGGCTGGCAATGATGCAGGATGATAAGTGCTCTCCTTCAGTCAGTTTTGGCTCCTCTGATATCCTTAGGTTACACAGGCCCATTATGTTACTGTCTTGGTTTGGACTTTGACAATATTCCGGGAACCTTTCCTCAAAGGTTGAGAATCCTCCTGAAAATGTTGGAGGAGCATTTGTGAGTGGAGTGAGTGGAGTGTTGGGAAGGGTTATAGTGAGTGGAGTGTTGGGAAGAGTTATAGTGAGTGGAGTGTTGGGTGGGTTATAGTGAGTGGAGTGTTGGGAAGGGTTATAGTGTGTGGATTGAGTGGAGTGTTGGAAGGGTTATAGTGAGTGGAGTGTTGGGTGATTATAGTGAGTGGAGTGTTGGGAAGGGTTATAGTGTGTGGATTGAGTGGAGTGTTGGGAGGGTTATAGTGAGTGGAAAGAGTGGAATGTTGGGAAGGGTTATAGTGTGTGGATTGAGTGGAGTGTTGGGAGGGTTATAGTGAGTGGAAAGAGTGGAATGTTGGGAGGGTTATAGTGAGTGGAAAGAGTGGAATGTTGGGAGGGTTATAGTAAGTGGAGTGAGTGGAGTGTTGGGAGGGCTATAGTGAGTGGAGTGTTGGGAGGGTTATAGTGAGTGGAGTGTTGGGAGGGTTATAGTGAGTGGAGTATTGGGAGGGTTATAGTGAGTGGAGTGTTTGGAGGAGTATAGTGAGTTGAGTGTAGGGAGGGTTATAGTAAGTTGATTTTTTGGAGGGTTATAGTGAGATGAGTGATGGGAGGTTATAGTGAGTGGAGTGTTGGGAGGGGTATAGTGATGGAGTGTTGGGAGGGTTATAGTGAGTGGAGTGATGGAGGGTTATAGTGAGTGGAGTATTGGGAGGGTTATAGTGAGTGGAGTGTTGGGAGGGTTATAGTAAGTGGAGTGTTGGGAGGGTTATAGTGAGTGGAGTGTTATAGTGAGTGGAGTGTTGGGAGGGTTATAGTGAGTGGAGTCTTATAGTGAGTGGAGTGTTGGGAGGGTTATAGTGAGTGGAGTCTTATAGTGAGTGGAGTGTTGGGAGGGTTATAGTGAGTGGAGTATTGGGAGGGTTATAGTGAGTGGAATGAGTGGAATGTTTTGAGGGTTATAGTGAGTGGAGTGTTGGGTGGGGGGGGGTTATAGTGAGTGGAGTGATGGGAGGGTTATAGTGAGTGGAGTGTTTGGAGGGTTAGTAGTGAGTGGAGTGTTGGGAGGAGTATAGTGAGTTGAGTGTAGGGAGGGTTATAGTAAGTTGATTTTTTGGAGGGTTATAGTGAGATGAGTGATGGGAGGTTATAGTGAGTGGAGTGTTGGGAGGGGTATAGTGATGGAGTGTTGGGAGGGTTATAGTGAGTGGAGTGATGGGAGGGTTATAGTGAGTGGAGTATTGGGTGGGTTATGGTGAGTGGAGTTTTTGGAGGGTTATAGTAAGTGGAGTGTTATAGTGAGTGGAGTGATGGGAGGGTTATAGTGAGTGGAGTATTGGGTGGGTTATGGTAAGTGGAGTTTTTGGAGGGTTATAGTAAGTGGAGTGTTATAGTGAGTGGAGTGTTGGGAGGGTTATATTGAGTGGAGTGTTGGGAGGGTTATAGTGAGTGGAGTATTGGGAGGGTTATAGTGAGTGGAGTGTTGGGAGGGTTATAGTGAGTGGAGTATTGGGAGGGTTATAGTGAGTGGAGTGTTGGGAGGGTTATAGTGAGTGGAGTGTTGAGAGGGTTATAGTGAGTGGAGTGTTGGGAGGATTATAGTGAGTGGAGTGTTGGTAGGGTTAAAGTGAGTGGAGTGTTGGGAGGTTTATAGTGATGAAATGTTGGGAGGGTTATAGTGATGGAGTGTTGGGATGGTTATAGTGAGTGGAGTTTTGGGAGGGTTATAGTGAGTGGAGTGTTGGGAGGTTTATAGTGAGTGGAGTGTTGGGAGTTTTATAGTGATGGAGTGTGGGGAGGGTAATAGTGATGGAGTGTGGAGAGAGTGATATTGATGGAGTGTTGAGAGGCTTATAATGAGTGGAGTGAGGGGTTAGCTGAATTAATGAATGGAGTAGTGATGTGGAGTGATAAGTGGTTCATCAGGTGAGGTATGATGTAAGAGTGAGTGGAGTAGTGAGGTAGGGTAATGAAGGATGAGTGAATGAGCACTGAAGGAGAAACATACAAACATAGTGTTGAAACAAAACAAACAAGTGAATTACAGAAAAGGAGAGTAAAAAAAACAGTTGTTTGTCCAGGGATGGTGAGACTTCCAGTCAATATGGCGAATAGGCTGCAGGAACCATTGATGGTGATTCTGAAAAGTGTTCCTTGTTGCAGTTTCCTATTATTCTAAGTCCGGGCTGCTGTCGGAGCTACTGAGTTTAGTGCTCTGTGCACACCGTGAGCTGTGTGTTTCATCCGGATCGTGTTTCGATATTCCGGTTTCTTACAATGAACTATAAAACCGTATGTCGAAGGATAGTTCGGTTGCGTTCACTTTCGGTGTGGCTACGCCTTATGTCTTTCGGTGCGTGCTGTGGCTGCTATGATGGGAACTGCAGCTACCTTTCTTTGTTTGGATCATTCAATGAGATGAGTATTAATTCGGATGACTCCACTGGCACGGGTGGTTGCGCAATTATGGATTTTCAATTCGTTTGTAGTGATACCAGGGCTAACCATAACCATGACTTTAGTTGATTTGCTCAGTCGTTTCTTTATGTGAAGAAAAATAATGGTTTTTCAATAAACACACGGTGTCCCTAAAGACAGGACAGAGGCAAACATACATAAGACTGGCTGAATGACAATTTCCCTAACTGGAGTGGAAGATGTGGTCATGTGGAGTGAGAAATGTGACAGATAATAATAAATAAATATCATTATATTATATTACTATTTGTCATTTTTTCCGAGTTCTGTAAATATATCACTTGCTCTAAATTGATTCGTTCATTCATGTGGAGTGATATCCTCATTTACCTGACCTTTGCCCCCTTGAATTTTGTTTCTGGGTTACGCTATAGTAGGTGTGTACTCACGCAATCACAAGATGTCACGCACTTGATTGAACACATAAAGAGCGGATGGGCTAAAATTGATGGCAATGTGGGTTTATAACATCGGGTTCACGTGATTTCACGCCAACGTTGTGCTACCAGTACCAGTCCTGGACTTCAGATGCAAGAACAATAAGAAATATAACCTCCACTGAGACGAAATGCATTAGACGAATGACAAGAAACGGTCTGAGAGATAAGATCAGAAATGAAGTACTGAGAAAAAGCTAGGCATAGCCCCCTCTATAGAGAGACATGACCACCTACGCCAGCAGGCACGGGGTACTTCATGATGATGGTACAGTACATAAATAAACAACAGATCAAATATGTTGGCCACGTGACATGGCAGAAAGATCAAAACACAACACAACGAGCCTTCAACAAACGTTGCAGGAACACCAGACCCAAGGGCCGACCCCGAAAATGATGGAATGACGGATATTGTCGTTAAATGGCACTGGGTTAAAACTAAGAGATGTAAGTACAACACGCTGATAGAGACCGTAGATTCGATATAGAGTTAGTGTAGTTATTTTGTGCTAGATATAACGTAAATTTTAGAGTCAATGCAGCAGGAGGTCGACACCTGGGAGACATGACCCAGACGGGCCCACCTCCCTTAGAGTGTCAAGAAGGTCCGAAACACTTGCTCAAAGGGGGCTCTACTTCTGATGATCAGATTACTTCCTGATTGCTGCAACTTAAGTTACTGTATCAGGAGACAAATAAAATATGTGAAACTCATTGTAACTTTAAGTTACATCTGTATCAGCAGACAAATAAAATATGTGAAACTCATTGTAACTTTAAGTTACATCTGTATCAGCAGACAAATAAAATATGTGAAACTCACTGTAACTTTAAGTTACATCTGTAACAGCAGACAAATAAAACATGTGAAACTCATTGTAACTTTCAGTTACCACACATCAGTAACAAGAGCAAATATATAAATGTATGTGTAACATGCTGTCAGTTTACTTTACATTTACACCAATTGAATAAAACGGTACATGACAGTAACTTGGATAACTTGTTGCTACTGACAAGCATTACAGATTTGAAAAAAAATATATCATTACTGCATGACCCCCCCCCCCCCCCCCGAATTGTGGGGTCTGTCGGGGAGTGGGATTCCTTATGATGTTGGAAAATAAAGGTTGTAGGTCCAGTTTCGTTTATTATCATTATCATTGAGTGCCGTCTCCGCATCGAAGGTTGGCTACCATGGGGCACTATTCCACTCTGTCTCTTGCTTTGTTGGTGCAGATTGTCATAGGTTGATTTGTCCACCTTTTGATGTTACTCGTCCATGTTAGTCTTGGTCTGCCTCTGCCTCTTTTACCTTGTATTTTCCCCTCCAGGATTACTTTTTAGTAGGCTGTTGTGTCTTTTAACGTGGCCAAAAATCACATTTGTCTTGTTTGAATTGTGTTTAGTAGTTCTCTTTTCATTTTTAGTTGTTTTAGGACTTCATCGTTTATTTTATTTTCCTTCCATCCAATTCTACCTATTCTTCTATATATCCACATTTCAAAGGCTTCAATTTTCTGTTCTGTTTTCTGGTCTAATGTCCATGCACCATACAGCAGGAATATTGAGAAGATGTAACATTTTGCTATTCTTAGTTTTAGAACTGGTGTCTTTGTTTTGATGTTAGTATATTTTTCGACATTAAAATTACTTGTCATTCCTATTCTTTTGTCTATTTCAGTTGTACATTTTCCATCACTGGTTAGTTTATTAACTACGAGGTTATTCAGGTCTTAGTTTCTAATTTAACACCCCCCCCTTTTAAATTAATCAACCTATGACCTTTGACCTACAATCATGATTGGAACTCGCGCTCGTATTTATTATTTGAAGGAGCCACGGGTTTACATTAGTAATTATTAAGTAAAGGTAATTTACAAGTTTAGCGTCCCAAACCAAATTATTTCTGCTAAACGATTGATCACCTCTCACTCACCGGACATACCTGAATTATCAAAACTGTTACTAGTTTTTGTGCATAGAATTATTTTTATTTTTTTTGGTCAACAAGGTTTATCGTTAGTTGTAGTCTATTCCAAACCCTGGAACTAACCCAGTGAGTCTTCTCAAGGAGACAGATCATAATAAATGAATATTATTAAAGAGGGAAACTTCCTAGGTCCTAGGGTGATAATTCAGCGAATCATAGGAGGAAGAGAAGTATGTTTTACAGCACTCAGAAAAAATGACAAATTAGGAACAACAGAAAAAAAAAACAAAGAACACAATATATGATATATGGTCCGAAGCAGGATCGAACCCGTATACTGAGTCATCTAAAGTCAGGTTATAAGAGCTACCGAATACATCTGTCGTGCAAAGGGGCTCTCCTATGAGAAATAATTTGGAACACTAAACTCGTAAATTACCTATCTTATGACCTTGCCCTACAATCATGGATCGAACTCGCGTTTATAATTTGTAGAGCAACAGGTTCAAGGTTGACATTCAATTAGTCATTATAGTAGTAATCAGCGATGAAAAGCACTGGCACCCTCATCCGCAAAAATAGAAGTGCCTTAGCTTAATTCGGTGAAATATTAGTTCATTCCCCTACGACATTATAAATAATTAATATGATTATTAATGAGATATTTCATTTTGATATAAAAGAAAACACTTACCTAGAAGGAAAGAGACACGGCAACCATCTTGCTTCAATTTCTTTACCAACAGATTGAGAACAGAGACGGGGTTAGGGTTGAGGTCAGTCGTGCATTCATCGTATAAGACCACTAGCGCTGTTTTGAAATGTTTGCAAAACCTCTCCTTTGCTTCATTGTTATGAATAAGCGAGGAGAGATTGAAGTTTCCTCTCTTCAGCCGTTTGAGCATGAGTGATGGTAAGGAAATATTGATTGATCCTCGTATATGAGAACGCGTGTACTCCGATTGTGTACGGCAGTCTATTAGCAACAGGTTTTTCATGTTGTTGCTGATTTCATCGCGAAGTCTGTCTGGGCAGCAATAGTTATAGTCGCCACGTTCGCTGGTCATCATGTTGTTTCTGAAGTACACGTCGTCTTTACAAGGCATCTGCTCAGGGTTAAAGTGAAGTCCAAGTGGTTGGATTAATCAAAGCTCCCACGGAATTCATGAACATAAAACTGTAGTGAATTGGCTTTTTTTTTTTTAACGTAAAAAAGGAACCAGTACAAATTAACATTGCTTTTACTAGCTACACACACTTTGTACACATAGAGGTGGAGTAGAATGAACACCTGGTATCTAACTAACACAATACAATAAACACAGGTAACAGAAGGTTGTCTCCTTGTCGAAAAGTGGGCCTTTGGTTAGCTATGTCTCTTCAAGTGAAGAAGAATTTAAAATTTCCGAAATATGACTAAAGGTAAACCGTACGATTTACTCAGTGGGATGAATAACAGGTGGTCCGGTATGGACAAAGAGTGGGTCTTAACAACTGTTCAGTCAGTGATGATGATCTGTACAAACTATACAATGACGTCAGCCAAGCTGCCATCAGTTGTGATGGTAGCGAAATGGCATAAGGAGATTGCTCAATTATCGCAACATTTGTTTACTTTCTGTGGCGTTGCCTGTAAGTTGTGGATCTGTCTACACACATCACAAAGCGAGTTAGCACTAAGTCCAGCCTGGCGCTTGGTCTATTCAGACACTGCCGTTAGTTATAGACTTCCCGCTCAGCGCCTCGCCACACTCCACGCCGACAAATCAGAGTAAAGTAGGTCACCGAACTCCGCCCATCTTGGATTTTCCCCATTCCGACCAGGTCTTGAATAAGTAATGAGCGACATGGCAGCAATTGATAACTACCAGCCAATCACAAGAGAGAATAGTTACGCCATGTTCTAAAAATAGCATATTACAATTCTAATTTTTTGCAACATCATTTCCTGTCAGGGGTGACGGGTTGAGGTCATTCGTAGGCTCTCAGTGAATGGGCAAACACGTTAGACTGAATTATCAAGGCCTTGATTATGTAGAGGACCGAATGCCTTACTTAAGGCCGCCAAGGCAATGTGAAGAAGGGGGGGGGCAACTATTTTTTTGCTATTTATAGATTCGACGCTGAAAGGCAAATGAGGAAGGAAAGAATAGATACGGAAAAGAAAAGTAGAAGGAAGGTAGACGGTTTAGAATTATGACAGACACGGCTTCAATCCAAAGTTGTGAGAGCTTTTATGTTATTTAGCTCTGATCCTATTTTAAGATATTTTAAATTATGGATACACATCTGCAGGGGATATACATGAATGCCCAGAAATATTGTGTTCATTGTCGGTTATTGTGACATCTCGGCAACGTTGGTAGACATATGGTGTGTCATTGTGTACTTTCTCTAGCATTTCTTATTCATATGGATGTGAATCATGGACAATAGGACAACAGACACGAAATTCACTGGAGGCTGTAGAGATGTGGTTTTACAGAAGAATATTGAGAATACCATGGACAGTTAAGAAGAGTAATGAAAACGTTCTGAAAGAGGTCAGAGCAGAGAGAGAGAGAGAGAGCTAATTTCTAAAATTAGGAAGAAACAATCATCATTTCTTGGCCATGTAATGAGAAGGGAACAGCTGGAATATATTGTAACAACTGGGAAAATCGAGGGACGAAGAGATAGAGGGAAGCAAAGAGAAAAGATACCAGACAGCTTAGGAGAATGGCTTGGCAGACGGTCAACAACAGAAATGATAAATAACTGTCGAGATCGAAAGTTGTGGAGAGGCATGATCACCTACGCCAGCAGGCCCGGCACTTGATGATGATGTATTGTGTCTCTGTCCTGTAAAGTTTCCAGACATTTTAATTTGTTATGTCCATAAGTACAGCTCTCTATTATTCTTTGTGTTTTCTTGTTTGTTTCCTTGTACCAGCCCCTTCCCCCAAACTCTTGTCTGAATTATCACCTTATAAGTTTCCAATCCTAATAATATTCACTTATTTGTCTTCAGTTTCACCTACTCCTAGTTGGGTGATTTGTAAAAAAAAAAATGGTTTAATATCTCGCACTTTTGTTTCTGGGAGCCGCGATAGTCCTGTGGATAGTGAACTGGACTACAAAGGACGAGAGGTAGGGTTCGATCCCAACCGACGGCTTCCGGGTTCACCCAGCCTTAAACGGGTACCGGAATTTTCTGGGAAAGTAAAGCAGCACGGGCGTAATACCGACCACATTACCCCAAAAATCATGTGCTGAAGGTCTGTAAAATGTATGGTCACTAACACCATATTCCTTATACGTCACTTGGCGTGACGGGGGCTCTTTACTATTTGTTTCACTCTCCTCTCTCTCTCTCTCTCTCTCTCTCTCTCTCTCTCTCTCTCTCTCTCTCTCTCTCTCTCCTCTTCACGTTCTCGTATACTCTTTCGGATATGAAGGAAACACAGTGCCAAACTCTTGCCCTTCTGGCAGCCTCAACCATATTTACCTTAAGTTGTCGTAGCGATTCTCCAATGTTGTCAGCCCACCTCACTCTGTGGCTACGTCAGGCTGTTGTGATTATCTCCTCTTTTGTTATGTTTTGTATAGGGACTGGGTGGTCTATTCTAGAAGTAACATGTCGGACTACTGGGTTCAAACCCCGCCACAGACGGTGTGAATTTTTCATTTCCAATCTGTGATTTTCTTGTGGATTTACCCTCCTCTGGTATTTGGGTAGTGTGATCCGATATCTAGCCCTCTCTGGGTAGTGTAATCCGATATCTAGCCCTCTCTGGGTAGTAAGATCCGATATCTAGCCCATACTGGGTTGTGTGATCCGATATCTAGCCCTCTCTGGGTAGTAAGATCCGATATCTAGCCATCTCTGGGTAGTGTGATCCGATATCTAGCCCTCTCTGGGTAGTAAGATCCGATATCTAGCCCATACTGGGTAGTGTGATCCGATATCTAGCCCCTACAGGGTAGTAAGATCCGATATCCAACTCCTACTGGATAGTGTGATCCGATATCTAACCCTTTCTGGGTAGTAGATCCGATATCTAACCCTCTGTGGGTAGTAAGATTCGATATCTAACTCTCTCTCTCGGTATCAAGATCCGATATCTAACCCCTACTGGGTAATGTGATCCGATCTAGCACTCTCGAAAAACGGTGAAAACAGAAGGTTCCGTATACTCTCATGCATGATCAAAATCGGTGACAGATAAAAGTCGACAAGAGTTGGTCAAAATTGGCCGCTACCCAGTCAAAAAATGGTGAAAGTAAATCTACCCATGGCGAAGACGGATATTTCGGGCCTTAAGTCGCTTATATCGCGGTATTGTTTGTAAATGAGCGACAAAATGCATTCACGGCAAACAAACATTTGAACGCTAAGGAGAAGAGAAGAGATTTAGTCTTTGCTTGTGGGGTCAATATTTCAATACTTTACAACTGACTGTTTTAGTGTAAATGAAATGAACAGAATCAATCTTCTATCTGGGCCTGTCGTTCAATCATTTAATTTCTTTTAGTTGTTATTTCAGTTGAACAGTAATTAGTATGGGTAACAGATGTAAAAGAAGATAAGAGGGACATTAAATCTGAAAAGCAGAAGAAAAACGAGACATTTAGTCTGAAGAAGATGGATTTGTCACAACACGGCAGGACATGATAATGTGACGCTTATTTTCAACACTTGATTTAAGTTTCTCTAGTGACAGACGATTATTCACAAGCAGCAGAAAACACAATCATGATGCAACAAGTTTTTTTATTTTTAATTTCGGAGAGCAATCACCACTATTGTCCAACAAGGAAATAAAACTACGGGCAAAAACGGGCACTCTACAATACAATCTTCATTCCAACGTTGTGCTACCAGTGCTAGACTTGGGACTCAAGATCAATAAGAAAAATAACCTCTATCGTGATTAGATGTGTTAGACGAATGGCAGGAAACAGTCTGAAAGATAAGATGAGAAATTAAGAACTGAGAAAAGGCTAGGAATAATTCCCGCCATAGAATATATGAAGGAAAAAAAAAGAAGAAAGGTCTGGTTACCACATAGTGATAAGACAGATATACCATAACACAACGAGCCTTCAATAAACTTTCCGAGAACATCAGACTCAAGAGCTGACAACGAAGAAGATGGATTGATGGAATATTAGAAACGCTAGGAAACAAAACAAGTGAAGCCAAGAGAAGAGCAAAAGACCGCAAAATATATCTCCCCTCCGCGCAGAAGAATAAACAAGCACGGAAAGAAAAAGAATACAGTATAGAAGGGTAAAACACATGGCAGGGCGTACATAACCGGCTAATCCTGTTATCAGATAACCTTATTAATAAACCGATAGTACTGAAGTCGGATGTGTTGGGCCGAAAGACGCAGATATCACAGTTATGCTGCAAACCACAACACAACGCAGACACGCCAACTTAACGTCCTTTTAAGGGCGGATGACGAAGAGGTGTACTCCTTTAGTCATCGAGAGAACGCAAGCAAGCAGCAAGCAGGAGGTCCCGTGTGTATTAAGCGCACGTTAATGAACTCTTAGTGGTTTAAAATCTAGAAGAATAGTCCGAAAAATGCAGAAGCCCAGGGCAAAATTAATCTTCTTCTACTTCTTTCCTTCCTCATCTACCTTTCAGCATCGAGGGAAGATATAATTTGCGGTCTTTTGCTCTTCTGTTCGTCTCTGCTGCTGTTATGTTTCCTAGTGCTTCTAATATTCAATCGATTCATCTTTTTCGTGGTCGACCCTTGGGTCTGGTGTTCTCACAACGTTTGTTGAAGTTCTCGTTGTGTTTTGATCATTCTGCCTTGTCACGTGGCCAAACCATTTTATCTGTTGTTTCCTTATATATTCTATGGCGGGGGCTATTCCTAGCTTTTTTTTCTCAGTTCTTCATTTCTGATCTTATCTCTCAGACTGTTTCCTGTCATTCGTTTAACACATTTCTTCTCTGTATAGGTTATTTTTTCTTATTGTTCTTGCATCTAGGCTCCAGGTCTGTTATTGGTAGCACAACGTTTGGATTAAGATTGTATTGTAAAGTGCTCGGCAAAATTAATAGGTAAAATAAATGTGTCCAGAATTGTTAAAACTCTCGACGAAAAAATGCGAGAACACTTCTGAAAAAGGAGAATATCTGCCTGTATGCCGGAGGACACCTGAACATATGTCTGCCGGTGCGAAAAATAGGAACAAGCGACATGGTCGCAAAATTCGGTCACTCGGGACTTTGCTAGAGATATTAAGCTGATGTATGTAAACAAACAAACAAACAAACAACACCATTATCATTCTTGGCATCTACAACGACACCCTTGTTATCTATCACTCACGTATCACATTTTGTTGTCTGCTCCGACAATGACGTATCACAGTCTTGTGTCTGTTCACGCAATAGTCAACATTTCGTTCTTCAGTGTGGTAAATGCACGTCGTTATTTGTTTGTACTAAGTACCACTGAAATATATCATGTGTTGTATAATTTGTTGTATAATGTATCACTGAAATTGTAGTTTTTTTTTTGCTGAAACGCATCATTTGTTGTGTTGTGTTTAAACAATGTGAGACTTGTCAACAATTCTGAGCCCACACAGAAAACGTAATAAATAATTCCTTTGCTAAAAGCGTCAAATGTCGCAATTTAAGACTCCTTCAAAGAAAAACGTAACAAAATTGACGTAATCTGAGACACATTCAAGAAAAACGTTAAAACAAGATGAAATAATCTAAGAAACATTCAAGAAAAACGTAAACAAAGATGACGTAATCTGAGACACACTCAAGACAAACGAAACAAAAATGACGTAATCTAAGACGCATTCAAGAAAAACGTTAAAAAAAGATGAAATAATCTAAGACACATTCAAGAAAAACGTAAAAAAAGATGACGTAATCTAAGACGCATTCAATACAAGCGCAAAAAAAGATGACGTAATCTAAGACACACTCAAGACAAACGTAAAAAAATGACGTAAACTAAGACACATTCAAGACAAACGTAATAAAAATGACGTAATCTAAGACACATTCAAGACTAACGTAACAAAGATGACGTAATCTAAGACACACTCAAGACAAACGTAATAAAAATGACGTAAACTAAGACACATTCAAGACAAACGTAACAAAGATGACGTAATCTAAGACGCATTCAAGACTAACGTAACAAAGATGACGTAATCAAAGACAGATTCAAGACAAACGTTTAAAAAAAGATGACGTAATCAAAGACAATCCTGTGTGTTACCGGGGCTTCATTATGAGGGAAGTAGAGAATAGTGACACTATGACCTTCCAAGCATGTTGTAAGAGGCGACTAAGGAGGTTTATCGAAGGCTTGACAAGCTGTCATTGTAAAAAGTATTGTTATCGAAACAGAGCCATAGATTTTAGAAGTGGCGATCTCTGCAATATGTGCCATTTTGGCACGCAAGGTTTCTGCTTTTGAGATTGTGGTTCTGCCCTATGTGCCGTCTTCGGCTCGAAAGGACAATAGATAGATAGAATCAAAGACACACTCAAGACACACGTAACAAAGATGGCGAAATCTAGGATACATTCAAGACACACGTAACAAAGATGACGTAATCTAAGACACATTCAAAACTAACGTTAAAAAAGGATGACGTAATCTAAGACACATTCAAGACACATGTTAAAAAGATGACGTAACGTAAGACACATTCAAGGCAAACGTAAAAAAGATGACGTAATCTAAGACATGTTCAAGACACACGTTACAAAGATGACATTATCTAGGCACCTTCAAGACACATGTTAAAAAGATGACGTAATGTAAGACACATTCAAGACAAAAGTTTAAAAAAGATGACGTAATCTAAGACACATTCAAGACAAACGTTAACAAAGATGTCATAATCTAGGACACATTCAAGACAGATGTAACAAAGATGACGTAATCTGAGACACATTCAAGACTACCGTTAAAAAAGGATGACGTAATATAAGTCACATTCAAGACACACGTTAAAAATATGACGTAGTCTAAGACACATTCAAGACAAACTTAACAATGATGGCGTAATCTAAAACACATTCAAGACTAACGTAACAAAGATGGCCTAATCTTATACACATTCAAGACTAACGTTAAAAAAGATGACGTAATCTAAGTCACATTCAAGACACGTTAAAAAGGTGACGAAATCTAAGACACATTCAATACACACGTTAAAAGATGACGTAATCTAAGACACATTCAAGACAAACGTAACAAAGATGACGTAATCTAAGACACATTCAATACTAACGTTAAAAAGATGACGTAATCTAAGACACATTCAAGACACACGTTAAAAAGATGATGTAATATAAGACACATTCAAAACACACGTTAAGAAGATTCGATATAGTCTAAACCAGATTCAAAAGAAACGTAACAATTTGATATAATCTAAAACAGATTCAAGAAAAAATGTAACAATTTGATATAATCTAAAACAGATTCAAGAGAAACGTAACAATTTGATATAATCTAAAACAGATTAAAGAGAAACGTAACAATTTGATATAATCTAAAACAGATTCAAGAAAAATGTAACAATTCGATATAATCTAAAACAGATTCAAGAGAAACGTAACAATTTGATATAATCTAAAACAGATTCAAGAAAAATGTAACAATTCGATATAATCTAAAACAGATTAAAGAGAAACGTTACAATTTGATATAATCTAAACCAGATTCAAGAGAAACGTAACAATTCGATATAATCTAAAACAGACTCAAGAGAAACGTAACAATTCGATATAATCTAAAACAGACTCAAGAGAAACGTAACAATTCGATATAATCTAAAACAGACTCAAGAGAAATGTAACAATTCGACCTAATCTAAAACAGATTTAAGAGAAACATAATATGTGAACCATCCCAGGCTGTTCACACTTAAAATGTAAGAAATGAAGTAATCCCCGGCGCCCACACAGAAAACCAGAGAAGTAAAGTAATCCCCGGCGCCCACACAAATACCAGGACAGTGATGTAAGACGAGATCTCGGAAGGTCTGCTGTCTTGTTTGTCTCATGACGTCACCAAATCTTAGGCCCGATAAGACAATCCTTGGACAGGGGTTCTCGGAAAATTGAAAGGGGGCACAATGTCAGCCTCTTATCCATTTAGTTGATCCCTTAGCTCACACTGTAAAAGATTATCCTTGTGGTAATGTTATTTGTCAAAGTGACATTCGTTGGACAGTAATAAGGAACTCACTATACAAAGCTTCGCAGCAGGAAGCAATCTGATCATCAGAAGAGACTCCGTCGAACAAGTGTTTCAGCCATTTAGCTACTTCGTTAACGAATGATGTGAGAAGCTTTAACTTCACGCCTATAGCTAATTAGAGAAAAATAATAATAAATAAATATTATTTAAAATGTACGGGTTCGATCCTGCTTCAGACCATATATTGTTCTTTGTTTTTTTCTGTTGTTGTTTATTTGTCATTTTTTCCGAGTGTTAACACATACCTTTTCTTTCTATTATTCCATATAGCTAATTACTTTGTCTCTTTAGTTTTTTTTGCTTTTTTTTTTTTACATTTCTACTTCTTTTCTTATTCTTTCCTTCCTGTTTTGCCTTCTGTGTCGAGGGGAGATATAATTTGCGGTTTTTTTGCTTTTCTCTTGGGTTCATCTGCTTTTATATTTCTTAGTGTTTCTAATATTCCGTCAATTCTTATTTTTCGTGGTCGGCCCTAAGTTCTGGTGTTCTCGTAACGCTTATTCGATATTTCTTCATTTATGGATACTATGGGTGAAAACTTGGGAGCCGCGATAGCTCAGTGGTTAGTGAACTGGACTACCACGGACAAGGGGTAGGGTTCGATCCCAACCGACGGCTTCCGGGTTCACCCAGCCTTAAAATGGGTACCGGATTTTTTTCTGGGAAAGTAAAGCAGCACGGGCGTAATACTGACCACATTACCCCAAAAATCATGTGCTGAAGGTCTGTAAAATATAGGGTCACTAACACCATATTTCCCTATACGCCACTTGGCGTGACGGGGGTACTTTACTTACTTTTTTTATGGGTGAAAACTTGCGCTGCTAAGACGCCGGTTGAAGTCCCGTACGTTACCTTTACCTTTACCTTTACCTTTACCTTTACCTTTACCTTTACCTTTACCTTTACCTTTACCTTTACCTTTACCTTTACCTTTACCTTCATTCCTGATCTTATCTCTTAGATTATTTCTCTCTCATTTTTCGTCTAACACATTTCATTTCTGTAGTGGTTATTTTCTCTTCATCGTCATAGATCGTCTATTTGTGGCATTAGTAGTAGCATAACGCTGACATGTAGATTAACTTACCTCGGGACAAAGAATTATGAGAAGACAAATAATAATAAATGAATGTTATCATGGAGGGAAACTTCCGAGGCAAGAGATCAGCGAATCGTTTCAGGGGAAGAGGTATGTTTACAGCACTAGGAAGAAAAATCAAAAATAATCTATCTATCTATCTATCTATCTATCTATCTATCTATCTATCTATCTATCTATCTATCTATCTATCTATCTATCTATCTATCTATCTATCTATCTATCTATCTATCTATCTATCTATCTATCTATCTATCTATCTATCTATCTATCTATCTATCTATCTATCTATCTATCTATCTATCTATCTATCTATCTATCTATCTATCTATCTATCTATCTATCTATCTATCTATCTATCTATCTATCTATCTATCTATCTATCTATCTATCTATCTATCTATCTATCTATCTATATCTATCTATCTATCTATCTATCTATCTATCTATCTATCTATCTATCTATCTATCTATCTATCTATCTATCTATCTATCTATCTATCTATCTATCTATCTATCTATCTATCTATCTATCTATCTATCTATCTATCTATCTATCTATCTATCTATCTATCTATCTATCTATCTATCTATCTATCTATCTATCTATCTATCTATCTATCTATCTATCTATCTATCTATCTATCTATCTATCTATCTATCTATCTATCTATCTATCTATCTATCTATCTATCTATCTATCTATCTATCTATCTATCTATCTATCTATCTATCTATCTATCTATCTATCTATCTATCTATCTATCTATCTATCTATCTATCTATCTATCTATCTATCTATCTATCTATCTATCTATCTATCTATCTATCTATCTATCTATCTATCTATCTATCTATCTATCTATCTATCCATCCATCCATCCATCCATCCATCCATCCATCCATCCATCCATCCATCCATCCATCCATCCATCCATCCATCCATCCATCCATCCATCCATCCATCCATCCATCCATCCATCCATCCATCCATCCATCCATCCATCCATCCATCCATCCATCCATCCATCCATCCATCCATCCATCCATCCATCCATCCATCCATCCATCCATCCATCTATCTATCTATCTATCTATCTATCTATCTATCTATCTATCTATCTATCTATCTATCTATCTATCTATCTATCTATCTATATCTATCTATCTATCTATCTATCTATCTATCTATCTATCTATCTATCTATCTATCTATCTATCTATCTATCTATCTATCTATCTATCTATCTATCTATCTATCTATCTATCTATCTATCTATCTATCTATCTATCTATCTATCTATCTATCTATCTATCTATCTATCTATCTATCTATCTATCTATCTATCTATCTATCTATCTATCTATCTATCTATCTATCTATCTATCTATCTATCTATCTATCTATCTATCTATCTATCTATCTATCTATCTATCTATCTATCTATTGCCCTTTCGAGCCGAAGACGGCACATAGGGCAGAACTACAATCTCAAAAACAGAAACCTTGCGTGCCAAAATGGCACATATTGCAGAGATCACTGCTTCTAAAATCTATGGCTCTGTTTCCATAACGATATTTTTTACAATGACAGCTTGTCAAGCCATCGATCAAACGCCTTAGTCGCCTCTTACGACATGTCTGGAGGGTCACAGTGTCACTATTCTTTACTTCCCACATAATGAGGCCCCGGTAACACACGGAAGAGAACAAAAAATAACCAGCAACAGAAAAAAAACCCCAAAAAACAATAACAGACAGCCCGAAACAGGATCGAATCCGCACTCCTCGGCACAGCGCCTTGCCGCGAGAAACAAACGCCAGAGCACGCAGCCAACTAAGCAACATTAAAAAGTAGCTGTCTTTGACGATGTCTTTCAAGACAAAGAATGAAACTTAAGGAAGCCGCCTTGGTTTAAAGTGGAAACAGGAAAAAAAACATAAATGGAATGTTGTATTTGCGTATGATTTTTGTTTTACCGTCGGAGAAATTTTGTGGGTGATGTAGTCTTGTCTAATGTAGTCTTGTCTAATGTAGTCTAGTCTAATGTAGTCTAGTCTAATGTAGTCTTGTCTAATGTAGTCTTGTCTAATGTAGTCTAGTCTAATATAGTCTAGTTTAATGTAGTCTAGTTTAATGTAGTCTTGTCTAATGTAGTCTTGTTTAATGTAGTCTTGTCTAATGTAGTCTTGTCTAATGTAGTCTAGTCTAATGTAGTCTAGTCTAATGTAGTCTTGTCTAATGTAGTCTAGTCTAATGTAGTCTTGTCTAATGTAGTCTTGTCTAATGTAGTCTAGTCTAATGTAGTCTTGTCTAATGTAGTCTAGTCTAATGTAGTCTTGTCTAATGTAGTCTAGTCTAATGTAGTCTTGTCTAATGTAGTCTAGTCTAATGTAGTCTAGTCTAATGTAGTCTTGTCTAATGTAGTCTAGTCTAATGTAGTCTTGTCTAATGTAGTCTAGTCTAATGTAGTCTAGTCTAATGTAGTCTAGTCTAATGTAGTCTTGTCTAATGTAGTCTAGTCTAATGTAGTCTTGTCTAATGTAGTCTAGTCTAATGTAGTCTAGTCTAATGTAGTCTTGTGTAATGTAGTCTAGTCTAATATAGTCTAGTCTAATGTAGTCTTGTCTAATGTAGTCTAGTCTAATGTAGTCTTGTCTAATGTAGTCTTGTCTAATGTAGTCTAGTCTAATGTAGTCTTGTCTAATGTAGTCTAGTCTAATGTAGTCTAGTCTAATGTAGTCTTGTCTAATGTAGTCTTGTCTAATGTAGTCTAGTCTAATGTAGTCTTGTCTAATGTAGTCTAGTCTAATGTAGTCTAGTCTAATGTAGTCTAGTCTAATGTAGTCTTGTCTAATGTAGTCTAGTCTAATGTAGTCTTGTCTAATGTAGTCTAGTCTAATGTAGTCTAGTCTAATGTAGTCTTGTCTAATGTAGTCTAGTCTAATGTAGTCTAGTCTAATGTAGTCTAGTCTAATGTAGTCTAGTCTAATGTAGTCTTGTCTAATGTAGTCTAGTCTAATGTAGTCTTGTCTAATGTAGTCTAGTCTAATGTAGTCTAGTCTAATGTAGTCTAGTCTAATGTAGTCTAGTCTAATGTAGTCTAGTCTAATGTAGTCTTGTCTAATGTAGTCTAGTCTAATGTAGTCTAGTCTAATGTAGTCTTGTCTAATGTAGTCAGTATTGCCTCATTGCCGTCTTTCTTCTCCAGGGGAAAAAAAAATACTCATCTCCTGGAAGTCGTCGATCTCTAGCTATGAATGAATTAACCGCAGCGATACAACGGCATCATCATCATTGGGACAAAGGGTGACAACAATCATGTCTTTTCTTCGATCATTTGCGTCCCTTTCAGCCGATTCTACTCCCCCATGTGTAGTGTATCTTTATAAGGAGGCAAGGAGGTTGAGAGCAACAGAGCTGGAAGCTGTCAGTGACTCATAGCTGATGGGTTGTATCAGGATGGGTGAACCAGCAACATTCAGACCCTACTCCAATACCTCGCTGTGCCTCCAGAAACAGACTAATCATACGAGTAAGGTTCGAAGACGGAAGTCAACCCGGTACTCAAAAATGTTGTGGTGATGTCGGATGTGTTGGGATGAAAGATGCAAATATCTCCGTTTTACAGCAACGACAACCACAAACCACAACACAACGACTCTGCGCCCACTTAACGTCTTTTTATGGGCGGATGAAGAATAATTACGACCAATCCTTTTAGATGTCATCGGGTGAACGACAGAGACATCTTTGTAACTGCTGACTCATGGTTCAGTCTCCTTGTAAACCCCATCTTCCCCGTTTCCTCTTTCCCTTGTAGTTCCAGATGGGAACTTGTCTACTAATACTTGTAGTAGACTTTTGAAATGTGTCTACTTCTTCTTCTTTTTCTTTCCTTCCTCATCTGCCTTTCAGCGTCGAGGGGAAATATAATTTGCGGTTTTTTGCTCTTCTGTTCGCCTCTGCTACTGTTATATTTCCTAGTGCTTCTAATATTCCATCGACCCCTCTTTTTCGTGGTCGACCCTTAGGTCTGGTTTTCTCACGTTTGTTGAAGGCTCGGTATGTTGTGTTTTTCTTTCTGCCTTGTCACGTGGCCAAACCATTTTATCTGTTGTTTCCTTATATATTCTATGGCGGGAGCTATTCCTAGCTTTTTTCTCAGTTCTTCATTTCTGATCTTATCTCTCAGACTGTTTCCTGTCATTCGTCAATGTGTCTACATATAGTTATATATCCATATTCAGTCTATCTTGTTCTTACTATTCCCATATCCTGCTACTGTGTTTTGATATCAATCTTGTACTGTGCCGAAACGGGTGGCGTTTGTATCGCAGCGGAAATATAAATATCGCACGGGGCCGCGAGTAAAGCTTTACTTTTTTTTTTTTTATGAACGTCAGATTGTATTGAGTAGCTAAACTAATAGGAGAACTGGACAAAATATAACGTTTCGGACACATGCCTTCATCAGAACAACAAATAAACACGAAACACTCCTTGTTCGATACGTAGAATAACGGACAAAAGGCCCGGTAGTGACAGAAGTTGTCAGGACCTAAAACCATTCTGTGAGCCGCGATAGCTCAGTGGTTAGTGAACTGGACGACAAAGGACAAGAGGTCGAGATTGATCCTGATCGACGGCTTCCAGGTTCACCCAGTCTTAAATGGGTACTGGATTTTTTTTGGAGAAAATAAAGCGGGATGGGCGTAATACTGACCAAATGACCCCACAAATAATATGTCTAAGGTCTTTACAAAATTTGCGCTCTAACACCATATTCCCTCTACGCCAGGTGACGTGACGGTGCTTTTTTTTTATTAATTTATTTTGTTACTTTTAAGATCATAACTAAAATGGAAGCCTTTGAAATTTGTATTTATAGAAGAATATGAAAAATTGAATGGAAAGAAAAAAACAAACAAATGATGAAGTTTTAAAACAGCTAAAAAAATGAAAAGATAACTACTAAACACAATTTAAAAGGACAAATGAGATTTTTGGGCCATGTTAAAAGACACAACAGCCTACAAAAGTAATCTTGGAAAGTTAAATGCAAGGTAAAAATAAGCAGATGCAGACCAAGACTAGCATGAATGAGTAACACAAAAGATGGACAGGTCAGCTTATGACACTGCACTTTCAAAGCAAAAGACAGAGCGGAGTGCCGGTCCATGGTAGCCAACATTCAAGGCGGAGACGGCACTCGATTGTGATGATGATGATGATGATGAAGACCATCATAGCCACGTGATATACCCGTAGTCAAGTAATATCTAAGCGTTTACATCGAGTGAGCAATTTGTATTTCAATTATTTCAGAAAATAAATCGATTGAGACATTAATTTTACACATCATTTCAATTAAATTTGCTTTCTTGCGTAGTGCGTGGGTTAATAACTAAATATTCATGAAAAAGAATAACAGAAATTCATCGAACAGTTTCCGAGATAATAATTGATCAACTCTGTGGACACGAATTTTGTGAACGAACCATAGACGCATTAGCAAATCACTTTGATAACATGCATATCACCAGTACGCCTATCTGAGTCCACATCCTGGAAAACAAAATTGATAAGCACCGTTATCTTTTGCCATTATCGTCGACGAACGTCATATTGATACAGTCTCAATAATAACATATCCATAACCACAATTTTTTAAACTTTTAATCAATCATCATCATCATCATCGAGTGCCATCTCCGCAACAAAGGTTGGCTACCATGGATCGCCATTCCACTCTGTTTCTTGCTTTGATGGTGCAGGCTGTCATAGATTGACTTGTCCATCTTTTGATGTTACTCGTCCATGTTAGTCTTGGTCTGCCTCTGCCTCTTTTACCTTGTATTTTCCCTTCCAATATTACTTTTAGTAGGCTGTTGTGTCTTTCAACATGCCCCAAAAATTTCATTTGTCTGTCTTAATTGTATTTAGTAGTTCTCTTTTTATTTTCAGTTGCTTTAAGACTTCATCGTTGGTTTTCTTTTCCTTCCATCCAATTCTACCTATTCTTCTATAAATCCACATTTCAAAGGCTTCAATTTTCTGTTCTGTTTTCTTGTCTAATATCCATGATACGATCTGTATTATGTTTAGGAATTAAATATATAAGTATATATAATATAAGTAAGTAAAGTACCCCCGTCACGCCAAGTGGCGTATAGGGAAATATGGTGTTAGTGACCCTATATTTTACAGATCTTCAGCACATGATTTTTTTGGGGGGTAATGTGGTCAGTATTACGCCCATGCTGCTTTACGTTCCCAGAAAAAAATCAGGTACCCATTTAGGGCTGGGTGAACCCGGAAGCCGTCGGTTGGGATCGAACCCTACCCCTTGCCCGTTGTAGTCCAGTTCACTAACCACTGAGCTATCGCGGCTCCCAGGAATTTCCTATAACCTTGCTAAATCATTTCAGTACTAATCTATGAATGGTAATTATGTCACATGGATTGAGTATAAATGAGTTCCATGTACACCAGAAATACTACCATGATATACTGTCAGCATATGGCGATGTCGTTAATGTTGTACATTACTCTTATTTGGTCAGTGATGTTATGTGTAAAATAACCACCACGTGATGTCAAAGTTATTAATAAACGGCCATAATGACGTAGGTGCTAATATGTAACATCGTTAAGTCATTACTAAAAATAGTAATTGGGAACTTGGGTCAAAGTTCTCAACATGCGTAGTTTAGTCTGAAGGTCTTTTTTTTTATTTATCGATCTGATTAGAGTAAATCATTGACTTTTGATTCATGACGTTAGGTTAAACACTGACCGTATCAGTCATCAATTATTTAACCATAAAATACGGACGTCAGCAATCATTTATTGTGAAATTCTGACTTTAAGTAAAACACGGACGTCATCAATCATTTATTGTGAAATTCTGACTTTAAGTAAAACACGGACGTCATCAATCATTTATTGTGAAATCCTGACTTTGCGTAAAACACGGACGTCATCGATCATTTATTGTGAAATCCTGACTTTAAGTAAAACACGGTCATTATCCATCTTTTATTGTGAAATCCTGACTTTTAGTAAAACAGGGATGGCATCAATAATTTATTGTACAATCCTGACTTTAAGTAAAACAGGGATGGCATCAATAACTTATTGTACAATCCTGACTTTAAGTAAAACAGTGATGGCATCAATAACTTATTGTACAATCCTGACTTTAAGTAAAACAGGGATGACATCAATAACTTATTGTGAAAACCTGACTTTAAGTAAAACAGGGATGGCATCAATAACTTATTGTGAAAACCTGACTTTAAGTAAAACATAGTCAAATCAATCATCGATTGTTCAATTCTGACGTCAGGTAAATCACCGGCAGTATCATTCATCGAGCTTTTAAACTTGACGTTTAGTAAAACATGAATAATATCAATCATTCATTGTACAATCCTGAAGTTAAAGAAAACATGGGCGACACAATCATTGATTGGTCAATTCTGACGTGAAGTAAAACACAAGCAGAACCAATCGTTGAATTGTGAATCTAGACACTCATTTATCAAAACACGTAGCTAATGAATTATTACACAAAAAATACCAATCACAGAAAATACCAATCACAGAAAATACCAATAACAGAAAGTACCAATCACAGAAAGTATCAATCATAGATTCCACTACGAGAAAACAGACCAGGGCGTCATTAACAAAATCAGACATAGGAAACAGAGCGCCCCTCGTAGGAGGCAGGAGAGATGGACGCAGCCACCCTGGTGGAACGTAGAAGTTGAGGAAGCTTGGCGGAGCAAGAGACAAACGGCCAAGACATGGCAGAAAGCCAGAAAGAATGGAAGAACACAACCTGAGCCCTTGAAGCGTCTGAAAGTAGAGGTCGACCAAAAAATGATGCACTTTGAACTATGTGCTAAGCAGGCTAAGGATACCAAATGGGATGACTTCTGTAAAAAAGTGTGCTCAGAAAAATCGCTAGCCACATTCTGGCGCCTTCATCAGAGCATGAATGGCACAATACGACACAGAGGCATACCAGACTTTCAGAGCACAGGCCGGATATGGCACAAATCTGATGAGCGCAAAGGGAAGGCCCTGCTTGCCCGCTACATTGAGCAGACGGACCAAAGAAATGAGGCTGTAAGAATGAGGATACGGGGATCGCTGTCAAAATTGTGTAAGGATGTAGTGCTGAAAGAAGATCTCACAATCACAGCCGATACCATTCGCACGACACTTAAAAGGTCACACAACACTGCTCCTGGTCCAGATGGTGTTCGGTACGATGATATAGGCAATTTAGCTGACGACGACTTGACAAAACTGGCCAATATGAGTTTAATGCCAGCATTCGGAGTGGCCAGATTAAGGAGGATTGGCTACACAGCTACTTACTATCGCTACCGAAGCCAAACAAGGACCACTCTCAGATCAGTGCCTACAGAATCATCACAATGTAGAACACTGCGGGCAAGCTGCTGGAGAAAATAGTTGCCCGTGTCCTCACCTGTCCCCTTGAACATAAACGCGCATTTTCACCCACACTCGGAGGTTATAGATATAAAAAGAGGCATGGCTCAATGCGGCAGTCTTTGCCTATGACTTATTCGAAGGCTTCCACAGACGAGAGGAGACATGTGCTGCTGCTATAGATCTGGAGGATGCATACAACAGGGTACCATTTTAATATCTCATGCATATGCTCCTCAAACTGGCGGTGCACCCCTACCTCATTAGATGGATCGCCGCGGCACTGTTTCAGAGGAAGGTGATACTCAGATGTGGAAGTTGGTCTTCTGAGCCAACATCCATTTGTCCTGGGCTGCCACAAGGCTCACCATTGTCACCAGTTCTATTTAACGTGTACACAATAACGATCACGGCCCAACAGCTGGATGGGAGGGGAAGAACTATGACTTTTGCTGATGATATTCTGGTATATCGACAGGGAAGAGACAGACGGGGAATCGCCTCCACAATGCAAGACGAACTCGATCGCATTTCTTCCTGGTGAGGGGTTTCAGGTGCCTTGATTAATCCTAATAAAGCATCAGTTTCATGGTTCTCCCTTAACAATCATATCGTTAATACGACCATACCGGTAGTTTGAATGGGAGCTGATGAGGTGACCAGGAACAAGTTGATGACGTACCTCGGGGTTAAGTTTGATCGCAGCCTATGTTTTCGGGACCACGTCGACCATGTGATAACAAAATCCCGCAAATGGTTAGCCGCCTTGAAGGTCATGGTAGCTACCAACATCGAGCAGAGGATACTTACTCTTCTGTTCCAGGGATTAGTCCTCGCACCAATCGAGTATGCCCTGGCAATTCTTACTGTCAGTACGACTCAAATTGATAGGCTGGAGAAAATACAAAATGAAGCCATGCGCATTAACCTGGGATGTACGAGGGACACTCCCTGTGTAGCAATGAGGTATCTTCTTGAGTTTCCAACCATGGATGACAGAATCAAGATCTGGAGAGCACGAGCATACCTGAAGATTAGTACAGATACAGAGCATCCATTGCACCACGTGCTCAACACAGAGAAAGGTACCAGGCTAAAAAGAGGCAAATCATGGGTGGGCCGAGCAGAAGGTGTCATCAAACAGGTCTGTGGGCTTACCAATATCAGCGTTGGTGAGGAGTGGATACCGGTGCCTACGTCATTCAAGGGGACTTTCTTGTGTATTGTCACACTCGACAGGAAAAGTAGGGAACAGAACCCGCTCGTGGTTAATGCTGAGGTCAACGGTCTCAACTGCAATAACACCGATGAGAAAGATGCAGTCATCTATACAGACGGATCTGTAAGACGATACCAAAGAAGTGCATGGGCATTTACAGCACGCTCGGCAGGCAGAATAGTCAAGGAAGACAGTGGTGCATACGTCATGACCACGAGTAGCATGACAATAGAGGTGATGGCAGTGACCAAGGCACTCAAGACTACACCCACGCATGTATACTGTGTGATTCGATGAGCATGATAAAAAAGTGGAGGCGGGCTCTGTACGTATGCAATGGGTAGAGTCGTTGCAGAAATCCAAAATACGTAAGGTCACCTTTGTCTATGTCCTTGGACATGCGGGAGTACGGGGAAATGAAAGAGCGGACAGGTTGGCTAGCTGCGCTGTCGTTGAGGACGGGCAACCAGTGGATCGGGCGGACATCATCAATGCCCTCCGAGATGTGGGAAAAGCACAGGACTTCGACAAACACAGATCCACGTCACTTCTTCGGATGATGGAAATGGGAGTTAAGATGGGCACAGACAGAAATGAGAAACTTAGTGGCCGTGTAAGAAGACTTATCAACCAACATAGAACTGAAGTCGTCAGTCGCTGGACACTGCGGGAATTACTGAGGAGGGGATCTGAGCACCTATGGACATGTTCGGAGTGCAATGATGATGACCCACCAATAACTCAATAAAATAACCAATTACAGAAAATGCCAGTCGCAAAAAAATGTCAGTCCCATAAGATACCGGTCGTAGACTATACCAGACACAAAAAATAAGAGTTTCTGAAGACAGTCGCACAATAGACACCGGTCAGTGAACATATCATCATCATCAAGTACCAAGCCTACTGGAGTAGGTGATCATGTCTCTCCACAACTTTCGATCACGACAGTTATTTATCATTTCTGTTGTTGACCTTCTGCCAAGCCATTCGCTTAAGCTGTCTGGTATCTTTTCTCTTTGCTTCCCTCTATCTCTTCGTCCCTCAATTTTCCCAGTTATTACAATATATTCCGGCTGTTCCCTTCTCATTACATGGCCAAAGAATGATGATTGTTTCTTCCTAATATTGGAAATTAGCTCTCTTTTTGCTTTGGCCTCTTTCATAACGTTTTATTACTCTTCTTAGTGTCCATGGTATTCTCAACATTCTTCTGTAAAACCACATTTATACAGCATCCATTGATTTTCTTGTCTGTTGTCCTATTGTCCATCATTCACATTCATATGTGAAGACTGACTCTACATAACATTTAAGAGCTCTTTTCTTGTTTCTATTGTCAAAAATAAGGAAGAATTACAGAAGAATGTTGAGAGTACCATGGACAGCTAAGAAGAGTAATGAAGAGGTTCTGAGAAAGGTCAAAGCAAAAAGAGAGCTAATTTCCAATATTAGGAAGAAACAATCATCATTTTTTGGTCATGTAATGAGAAGAGAACAACTTGAATATATTGTAACAACTGGGAAAATTGAGGGACGAAGAGATAGAGGGAAGCAAAGAGAAAAAATAACAGACAGCTTAAGAGAATGGTTTGGCAGAAGGTCAACAACAGAAATGATAAATAGCTGCCGAGATCGAATGTTGTGGAGAGACATGATCACCTACGCCACTAGGCCCGGTACTTGATGATGATTGTCAAAATGGATTGCATAGTATCTTCCTAATATTTTTGGAAAGCTTCTTTTACCTGAGCCATTCTGCATCTCAGCTCTGTTGTACATCTACTATCTCACCTCTGCGGTACATCTACCATCTCACCTCTGTTGTACATCTACTATCTCACCTCTGCGGTACATCTACCATCTCACCTCTGTTGTACATCTATCATCTCACCTCTGTTGTACATCTACCATCTCATCTCTGTTGTACATCTACCATCTCACTTCTGTTGTACATCTACCATCTCACCTCTGTTGTACATCTACCATCTCACCTCTGTTGTACATCTACCATCTGAGGTTAACACTATTCTGTGTTCAGTAAACACAGTCGTCACAAAAGACACCGGTCAGTGAAGGCACTACTCAGTGAACAGAGTCGTCACAAAAGACACCGGTCAGTGAAGGCACTACTCAGTGAACAGAGTCGTCACAAAAGACACCGGTCAGTGAAGGCACTAGTCAGTGAACACAGTCGTCACAAAAGACACCGGTCAGTGAAGGCACTAGTCAGTGAACACAGTCGTCACAAAAGACATCGGTCAGTGAAGGCACTAGTCAGTGAACACAGTCGTCACGAAAGACACCGGTCAGTGAAGGCACTAGTCAGTGAACACAGTCATCACAAAAGACACCGGCCAGTGAAGGCACTAGTCAGTGAACACAGTCGTCACAAAAGACACCGGTCAGTGAAGGCACTACTCAGTGAACAGAGTCATCACAAAAGACACCGGCCAGTGAAGGCACTAGTCAGTGAACACAGTCGTCACAAAAGACACTGGTCAGTGAAGGCATTAGTCAGTTAATACAGTCGTCACAAAAGACACCGGTCAGTGAAGGCACTAGTCAGTGAACACAGTCGTCACTAAAGACACCGGTCCATGAGGGCACTGGTCAATAAAGACAGTTGTAACAAACAACACCGAACACTTGAAACACTGATCAACGAAGACATCTGTCATAAAGAAAACACCGAGCACTGAAAGTAAAGTAAAAAAGTAAAGTACCCCGTCACGCCAAGTAGCGTATAGGGAATATATTGCTAGTGACCATAAATTTTACAGACCTTCAGCACATGATTTTTGGGGTAATGGACACTGAAGACACAGGTCATATTAGACACCGGAGGCGAAGGCGCGCCTTTCAGCACCAGAGCTGGAAGTTGTCAGCGACTCACAGCTGATGGCTTGCGCCAGGATCGGTGAACCAAAACCATCCAGACCGTGCTCCACCTCTCCGCGGTGCCTCCAGTAACAGAATAACCTGTCTAGTCTGGCCAAGCGAGCAGGGATCGAAGAGGGAAGACAACCCGGTATTAACAAAATGTCGTGCTGAAGTCGGATGTGTTGGGCCGAAAGGCGCAAATATAACAATTATACTGCAAACCACAACACAACGCAGACACGTCCACTTAACGTCCTTGTAAGGACGGATGAGGAAGAGGAATTCTACAGTCTACGAATACTCTAGAATACTTTAGTCATCGGGCGAACGCAAGCAAGCAAGCAAGCATATTAGACACCAGCCACAGAAAACACTGATCACAGAAGATACCAGTAATAGAAGACTTCAAGCATACAAGTTACCAGTCTCAGAATATACGAGCCAGTGAGACAGAAGACGCTGGTCTCAGAAAATACGAGCCATTCAGACAGAAGACGCTGGTCTCAGAATGTACGAGCCAGTGAGACAGAAGACGCTGGTCTCAGAATGTACGAGCCAGTGAGACGGAAGACGCTGGTCTCAGAATGTACGAGCCAGTGAGACAGAAGACGCTGGTCTCAGAATGTGCTAGCCTGTGAGACAGAAGATGCTGGTCTCAGAATGTACGAGCCAGTGAGACAAAAGACGGCGATCTCAGAAACACAGAAGTATTGAAAGCCGAAGCGGGAAAGTCTACCAGAGACAGAAGACGCTGGTCTCAGAATGTACTAGCCAGTGAGACAAAAGACGGCAATCTCAGAAACACAGAAGTATTGAAAGCTGAAGCGGGAAAGTCTACCAGAGACAGAAAACACTTCAGAGAACATAAAACAAACTGTGGCGAAGAAAACTACTGATCTTACCACACACACACACACACGCGCGCGCACGCACGCACACCATCAATGGTACTATTTCCTGCTTCGATCCGCCTCTCCTCGTGAGAACTCCCTCTCTTTCATATACCTCCCCCTCTCTCTCTTTCTGTGTGTCTCTGTTGTTTTTTTTTACCTCTTCATAACATGCCCCCTCTTTCTCTCCCCTCACCGATTTGTTATCTGACGCTAATACATTGACTCTGACGCTCTGTCGTTACGCCTTTACGTGAGTTTCTGTCTCAACCGTCCTGTTTATACACTTTTAAATGGGTTTCTATCTTAATCGACGTCATTATGCTCATATATCGGGTTCTCTCTCAACCGCTCTGACATGAGTTATTTTACGCTCTGATATGAGTTATCGAATTATTTGCGGGTCATCATCATTGCACTCCGAAAATGTCTATAGGTGCTCAGATCCCCTCCTCGGCAATTCTCGCAGTGTCCAGCGACTGACGACTCCAGTTCTGTGTTGGTTAATTAGTCTTCTTACACGCCCACTAAGTTTCTCGTTTCTGGCTGTGCCCAGCTTAACTCCCATCTATTTCATCCGAATGAGTGACGTGGAATCATCGTTGTCGAAGTCCTGTGCCCTTCCTACAACTCAGAGGGCATTGATGACGTCCGCCCGATCCATTGGTTGACCGTCCTCAACAATACCGCAGCTGGCCAACCGCGCTTTCATTTCCCCGTACTCCCGCATGTCCTGGGACGCAGACAAAGGCGACCCTACGTTTTTTTTGACTTCTGCAATGACACTAACCATTACATACATACAGATCCCGCCTCCACTTTTCTTATCATGTTTATCGAATCACTCAGTATACAGGTTATGGGTGTAGTCTTGTGACTCTGACCTGTTGAATACCTTGGTCACTGCCATCATCTCCATCATCATGCTACTCGTGGTCATAACGTATGCACCACTGCCTTCCTTCACTGCTTACACTGTCTTACATGGGTTTTTATTTTAACTCTTTCAGCACGAAAGGTTTTTATTTTAACTCTTTCAGTAAGAAAGGTTTTTATTTTAACTCTTTCATTACGAAAGGTTTTTATTTTAACTCTTTCAGCACGAAAGGTTTTTATTTTAACTCTTTCAGTAAGAAAGGTTTTTTATTTTAACTCTTTCAGTACGAAAGGTTTTTATTTTAACTCTTTCAGTACGAAAGGTTTTTATTTTAACTCTTTCATTATGAAAGGTTTTTTATTTTAACTCTTTCAGTACGGAAGGTTTTTATTTTAACTCTTTCAGTACGAAAGGTTTTATTCATTTAGTGGTAGAGATTTCACAGACAACATTTTCCATGTTTTAAAAAAAAAATATCAACATATATGTTTATATTTATCTAACACTTAACATATTATATATGAATTAGATTTCTCCAATACTAAGATGATACAAGGCATGTAAAAGAATATGCTTTGATGGCAGTTTACACTAATCAAATTGAGAGTGACGAACTGTACGGCTAAACGTACATGACCGAAATCGGCTTGACTCATGGTGCGTCGAAACGTACGGAAAGGGTTAAACGACGTCCTTACGCTCATACTTCAGTTTCTCTCTCAAACGCATTGTCTGCAGCTTCCTGTCGTAAGCTCCCTGCCGTAAGCTCCCTGTCTTTATTATTGAGTTTCTCCTTTTCTCTGCTCTCATACGTTCTCTTTCATGCAAAATAGTTGCAGTTATTAAAAAAAACGTAAAGTACCCCCCCCCCCCCCCCCCGTCACGCCAAGTGGCGTATAGGGAATATGGTGCTAGTGACCATAAATTTTACAGACCTTCGGCACATGATTTTTTTGGGGTAAAAAATCCGGTACCCATTAAAGGCTGGGTGAACCCGGAAGCCGTCGATTGGGATCGAACCCTACCTCTTGTCCTTTGTAGTCCAGTTCACTAACCACTGAGCTATCGTGGCTCCGGTTGCAGTTATAGGTAAGGGAAATAATCACATCAACGTGTAATCGCACAATTCAGTTGCAAGAATTAGCCAGGGGTTATCAACCCTTGTCCCTACCTAACTAATATTATTCAAAAGTTGTTTTTTGGTTTAATATTAGAACCACTTGGAAATATAACAACAAGAGAAGCAATAGATCCCATTATCTGCTCTCGAAAATGAAAGACAAATGGAGACAATTGAAAACAATAAAAAAAAAATTAACGGGCGAGTCAGACCGGAGTCCCTGACTCGCATCTCTTTATTATGTCCAAATTAAATGTTTAAGTGTTGCTTTCAGGTCAGTCTGATTTACAATTTTGGGACACCTCAGAGAACCAGCGTTTTGCTGGACTCAAACTTTAACTTTCTTCTTCGTCTTCTTCTTCGTCTTCATCATCTTCTTCATCTTTCTCGTCTTCTTCTTCATCACCCTCTTCATCATCATCATCATCATCATAATCATCTTCTTCTTCTTCATCATCATCTCATAATCCCGTTGTGAAGTAGACCTGTTGTACACCATTAACCGTCTACACATATATTCACTTTCAGTCATTCTTATGTACTCTAAAGCCTGTCCATTCTTTGATGTTATCTACCCATCTCTTTCTCTGGGAAAAACAACTTTCGTACACGGAAGATTTTCTGTTTAGGGGGAACCTACTCGGTCTTGCTTAGCAAGTTTGTTTGTTCAGTGATTTGTCTCCCATGTTTAACTTGTGATGTAAGCCTTTACTTGAGTTTTTTATAGTGATGGCTTGTCATCCTGTTTTTCTTGTGGTTAGTTATGCTACATATTGTAAATGCCACTAATTGGTCAAGTTATCAATTAACAATCAATATAATTAATTAATCAACTAGCAACCTAATTAATTAATTAATTACGCTCAAATGGTCTCTTGGTAGTGAGATCCGATGTCTAGCCTTCTCTGGATAGTGAGATCCGATGTCTAGCCCTCTCTGGGTAGTGAGATCCGATGTCTAGCCCTCTCTGGGTATTGAGATCCGATGTCTAGCCCTCTCTGGGTAGTGAGATCCGATGTCTAGCCCTCTCTGGGTAGTGAGATCCGATGTGTAGCACTCTCTGGGTAGCGTAAACTGGTTTTGGGGTCTGGGCTACCGCTGACATAATAAATAAAAACATACATTATACATGTATTCAGTAGGCTAACATAAAGTAATATTTTCTAAGACTTCACTACATTTTAAATTACTTACTTATTTATGTTAATTATATCCGTCTTGTTTGGGACGAAAATGTCTTAATGACTTTGTCATTGAATGTACTGTTGGGTTGGTTTCTAAGTTTCTGAGGGAATGATTTCTCAATGGACTTTAATGCCAAACCAGATAAGCGTTCTTGTGTGTGAGTTTAGCGACAATAAGATTTGATTCTCTTGAGAGCAGAAAAAGTTCTTTCTATAGATGCTGATGCGCATAACGTAGTTATAAATAGGTAAGGAAGTTCCGGTAATCAGACATAGTTTCACTTTCACTTTTAACGCATCTAATTGGCTTGAGCTAAAAATAACCCATGAAACCGCATTCCTCTAGCGGTACACCCGCTATATTATTTTGACTCCCAGTTTTGAATGTCAAGGTCGTTAATATTAGGTCCGGATAGAGGAAAAATATACACAGGCTACTAGAGGTTTCAATATAGTTTCGGTTTCATTCACAAACGTTATAATTGTCAGAGGAAACCTTGCTTTAATAAATGCAAATCAAAGCAAGTAAATCATATTGGCCTTCGAAATGTGTAATAGAATATTCGAAAATGTGTAATATATTTATTTAAAAAAAATATAAAATGTATCATTTCCTTTTGTATTTCGTTAATATGCTTAGACTACTGGCGAT
>JAVIAB010000091.1:34272471-34287471 GCA_032433765.1 Megaustenia siamemsis | reverse complement strand
AATTGAACCAGCCATCGAATACATAAAGAAACAACAGATAAATTGGTTCGGCCATATAACAAGACAAAAAGAACTAACAATGACTCAAAGAGCCATAAACAAACGCTACGAAAACGCCAGATTAAGAGGAAGACCGAGAAAGAGATGGATAAAGGGAATACTAGAGTCACTAGAAGGAATAACATCAGAAGAGGCCAACAGAAGAGCAAAAAATAGCAAATTGTATCTCCTCTCGACTCCAACGGCAATGGAGGAATGATAGAAGAAGAAGAAAGAGATACCAAAGAGGACGTCTTGGAAATGTTTCGTTAAAGATCGTGGATCCACACAGAGTGAGAGGCAGTAGAAGACGAAGAACACCATTGTTTTGTACTCAGTGTCACGTGACATGGTTCTATTATTTCTGTTTCTTTCTCTTCTGCTTCTTACCACCCTGAAGTGTTGCTATGAGAATCCACAATGAGTAATTGCTATAAGTATCCATTAATAGTATCCACACTGAGTAGTTGCTATAAGTATACATTAATAGTATCCACAGTGAGTAGTTGCTATAAGTATCCATTAATAGTATCCACACTGAGTAGTTGCTATAAGTATCCACACTGAGTAGTTGCTATACGTAACCATTAATAGTTTTCACACTGAGTAGTTACTATGAGTATCTACACTGAGTAGTTGCTATGAGTATCTACACTGAGTAGTTGCTATGAGTATCTACACTGAGTAGTTGCTATGAATATCTACACTGAGTAGTTGTTATATGTATCCACACTGAGTAGTTACTATAAGTATCCACACTGAGTAGTTGCTATAAGTATATACACTGAGTAGTTGCTATAAGTATCCACACTGAGTAGTTACTATAAGTATCCACACTTAGTAGTTGCTATAAGTATCCACACTGAGTAGTTACTATAAGTATTCACACTGAGTAGTTGTTATAAGTATCCACACTGAGTAGTTACTATAAGTATCCACACTGAGTAGTTGCTATAAGTATCCACACTGAGTAGTTGCTATAAGTATCTACACTGAGTAGTTACTAGAAGTATCCACACTGAGTAGTTGCTATAAGTATCCACACTGAGTAGTTACTATAAGTATCCACACTGAGTAGTTACTATGAGTATCCACTAATAGTATTCATACTGAGTAGTTGCTATGAGTATCTACACTGAGTAGTTGCTATGAGTATCCACTAATAGTATTCATACTGAGTAGTTACTATAAGTATCTACACTGAGTAGTTTACTATGAGTATACACTAATAGTATTCATACTGAGTAGTTACTATAAGTATCTACACTGAGTAGTTGCTATGAGTATCCACTAATAGTATTCATACTGAGTAGTTGCTATGAGTATCTACACTGAGTAGTTACTATGAGTATCCACTAATAGTATTCATACTGAGTAGTTACTATAAGTATCCACACTGAGTAGTTACTATGAGTATACACTAATAGTATTCATACTGAGTAGTAGTTACTATATGTATCTACACTGAGTAGTTACTATGAGTATCCCCTAATAGTATTCATACTGAGTAGTTACTATAAGTATCTACACTGAGTAGTTACTATGAGTATCACATAGTACATACTAATAGTATTCATACTGAGTAGTTGCTATGAGTATCTACACTGAGTAGTTGCTATGAGTATCCACTAATAGTATCATACCTATGAGTAGTTACTATAAGTATCTACACTGAGTAGTTGCTATGAGTATCCCATTCATACTGAGTATTCATACTGATAGTATTCATACTGAGTCGTTGCTATGAGTATCCACACTGAGTAATTGCTATGAATATCCACTAATAGTATCCACACTGAGTCGTTGCTATGAGTATCAACTGACAGTGTTCACACTGAGTCGTTGCTATGAGTATCCATTAAAGTATTCACACTGAGTCATTGCTATGAGTATCCATTAATAGTATCCACCCTGAGTCGTTGCTATGAGTATTCACACTGAGTAGTTGCTATTAGTATCCACTAATAGTATTCACACTGAGTAGTTTCTATGAGTATCCACTAATAGTATTCACACTGAGTTTTTTTCTATGAGTATCCACTAATAGTATCCACACTGAGTAGTTGCTATGAGTATCCACTAATAGTATTCACACTGAGTAGTTTCTATGAGTATCCACACTAAGTAGTTGCTATGAGTATCCACTAATAGTATTCACACTGAGTAGTTTCTATGAGTATCACACTGAGTAGTTGCTATGAGTATCCACTAATAGTATCCACGCTGAGTAGTTGCTATGAGTATCCACTAATAGTATCCACACTGAGTAGTTGCTATGAATATTCATTAATTGCATCCACACTGAGTAGTTGCTATGAGTATCCATTAATTGTATCCACACTGAGTAGTTGCTTTGAGTATCCATTAGTTGTATCCACACTGAGTAGTTACTATGAGTATCCATTAATAGTATCCACACTGAGTAGTTGCTATGAGTATCCATTAAAAGTATCCACACTGAGTAGTTTCTATGAGTATCCATTAATAGTATCCACACTGAGTAGTTGCTTTGAGTATCCATTAGTTGTATCCACACTGAGTAGTTGCTATGAGTATCGATTAATAGTATCCACACTGAGTAGTTGCTTTGAGTATCCATTAGTTGTATCCACACTGATTAGTTGCTATGAGTATCCATTAATAGTATCCACACTGAGTAGTTGCTATGAGTATCCATTAATAGTATCCACACTGAGTAGTTTCTATGAGTATCCATTAATAGTATCCACACTGAGTAGTTGCTTTGAGTATCCATTAGTTGTATCCACACTGAGTAGTTGCTATGAGTATCAATTAATAGTATCCACACTGAGTAGTTGCTTTGAGTATCCATTAATAGTATCCACACTGAGTAGTTGCTTTGAGTATCCATTAGTTGTATCCACACTGAGTAGTTGCTATGAGTATCCATTAATAGTATCCACACTGAGTAGTTGCTATGAGTATCCATTAATAGTGTCCACACTGAGTAGTTTCTATGAGTATCCATTAATAGTATCCACACTGAGTAGTTACTATGAGTATCGATTAATAGTATCCACACTGAGTTGTTGCTATGAGTATCGATTAATAGTATCCACACTGAGTAGTTGCTATGAGTATCCACACTGAATAGTTACTATGAGTATCCATTAATAGTATCCGCGGTGAGGATTCACTACGAGTGTCTGTTATGAGTATCAACAATAAGTATCCACTTGAGTATTCAATATGGGTTTTAAAGGTGCAACCACTATTAGTATCTACTATGAGCATCCACTATTAGTATCCGCTATGAGCATCCATTGTGAGTATACACTATTAGTACATGTATCTACTATTAATATCTACTATGAGTATCTACTATGAGTATCCACAAATAGAATCAACTATGAGTATTTATTATGAGTATTCATCATTAGTGTCCTCAATAAGCATCAACTACGAGTATCTACAATGAATAACGTAAAGATTTAAGGTCAAGTATGAGACTTGTACCGGCGTCTTAGCACGCGAGTTTTCACTCATATGTGCTCGGTCGCCTATCCAGAAGTGTCGGAGACTTCTGGATAGTGTCGCTTCAAGCATCGAAACTCACGATGCGAGGCGGCATTCCCCCCTACCCAGAGTAACACCCTGGTACTCATTTCTGGCAACGGCTGGGTCGACGCGGGGGTATATTTTTGTTCAATCACGAGTAGAAACCACACTGCTTTCCAGCTGGAATCGAACACGAGATGTCCGAACGTTGGTAGCCCTGTCAGGCATGGTTTTCCAAATTAGGCTACAGAGGTCTCCATCCGCCATGGATATCCACAATGAACATACACAATGATGATGTGCAATGAGTATCAGTTAAAAAGCAATCGTTGTGAGTATCTATTACGAGCATCCACTATATATATTTACAATTAGAATCCACAATTAGTATCCGATATATATATATATTACAATGATATATCCACTATATATACATGTATTTATTATTAGTATCCACAATGAGTATCACTATATATATTTACAATTAATATCCACAATGAGTATCCACTATATATATTTACAATTAATATCCACATTGAGTATCCACTATATATATATATACGAATATCCACAATGAGTATCCACTATATATATATACAATATATATATATATATATATATATTTACAATGAGTATCCACAATATAGTATCCATATATATATATATATATATAGTATATATATATATATATATATATATATTTACAATGAGTATCAACTATATATATTTACAATGAGTATCCACTACATATATTTACAATTAGTATCCACAATGAGTATCCACTATATATATTTACAATGAATATCATCAATAAGTATCCACTATATATAATTACAATTAGTATCCACAATGAGTATCCACTATATATATTTACAATGAGTATCCACCATGATTATCCACAATGAGTATCCACAATGAATATCCCAAATATATATTTACAATGAATATCCACAATGAGTATCCACAATGAGTATCCACAATGAGTATCCACTATATATATTTACAATGATTATCCACAATGAGTATCCACAATGAGTATCCACTATATATATTTACAATGATTATCCACAATGAGTATCCACAATGAGTATCCACTATATTTATTTACAATGAGTATCCATAATGAGTATCCACAATGAATATCCACAATGAGTATCCACAATGATTATCCATTATATATATTTACAATGCGTATCCACAATGATTATCCACTATATATATTTATAATGAGTATCTACAATGAGTATCCACAATGAGTATCCACAATGAGTATCCACAAAGAGTGTCCACAATTAGTATCCGCACTGAGAATCAGATATGAGTATCATCTGTAAGTGTAATGGTATTAGGCACGAGGGAGATACCCTTTCCCCAGATGCTAGTGGCACAGATGTAGAGTGCATGGTACCACCGAACACTTCCGGACATCACAAGCGAGCGACAGCTTAACACGTTCCAACTTCCGGTCAGAGGAGACCAATTCCCAAGAGACGACAAGATCAAGGGAGCGGTATCCGCTCGAGGACTCAAATGTACAGATGAACATGAAATCGCGAGTGTTAACGCTTTCAGTACGGAAACTCTTTATTAATTCAACAGAATTGATTTCAGAAACAACATTTTTCATGGTTTTGAAAATCAATAAACATGTTTATTTTGATCTAACATGTAACATATAATACATGAATTTTTTGGATAATTGAACAAGGTATTAGATTTCACCAATATCAAGATGATACAAGACGTGTAAAAAGTATATGGTTTGATGACTGTGAACACTAATCAAATTGAGAGTGACGCACTGTGCGACTAAACAGCAGGTTACCGAATTCGGCATGACGCACAGTAGGTCGAAACGTATGGAAAGAGTTAATAGGAGGCATACTTCCGGCCAGGTGGCTAGATCAAAGAGTGGCGACTGTCATCGGTGGTTCAGAATGAAGAGGGACAGGAAATATCAAATGTTTTCACTTTGTTTACTCGGACGCACTTCCGGTCAGCGGCGAGATGAAAAACTGTGACACTTTAACAACTTCCTGTCTCCTAGAGCTTAGACACATAAACCAAACTAGACGACTGCGTATATAAACATCCCCACGGCAGAAAAGTCAGTGAGAGGCAGAATGAGAGAAAGATCATCACGGTAATTTATATCAGAAGATAATTGTAATTTAGTTGAGAACCTACTACTGTAAGTGAATAGTCAGCTAATTAGCAGATTGATCAAGGCACATATAGAAGTAACGTAGTGATCTCGTCTCTTGGCAAGATGGGGTTAAGGCAAAGAAATGCAAGTGAATGCCAAAAAATGCGAAGCTGCAATAAAAGCTGAATGCGGGGGGAAAATTGAAAAAAAAGAAAAAATGGTATGTTAGAAGCTTTACGTGATTAGTAGACGACACAGATTCGAACGACGTTTCGGCTCAATAGGCCTTCAGCAGGAACAAACAAACAACACACACACACAGATATGTGAATAAATAAAACTAATCCTACATAGCCAACCAGTAATGAAACATCAAAAACAAAATAATCGAAATATGTGGACTCCCTGTGTGTAGTGGACGGTGGTCAGGCTAGGAAAGGAATTTCTCACGGGTGTAGCTGTAATTTATACCCTGTGTCAGAGGTGAAGGGTTCTAAAAAATACACGAGTCGGGGAACGCTATCTAGGTACGTCGACTACAAAGGCACAGGCAATATCTGAAAGTATCTAAGGGCCCATAAATACATGTATACACACACACATCTTGGCAAGATGTAGTTTTAGGGGTTAGAGTTTAGGTATAACAAAATAAACCACTTTATTAACGGTAACAACGTAGCCAACGACAGTTGTCTCTGTTTGTAACATGTAGGCCATAAATTAGAAGTACATTGGATCAGCTTGAGGAGAGAGATTATCTCTATAATTCAGCATTATCATCATCATGTGTCATACCGATTGTCGTAGACGATCATGACTTTCCACAATCTTTTATCCGCCGTGCATCGTATCAATTCTGTTGTTGAATGTTTTCCATGCCATTAACAAAATGATTTTCCCATGCCATGATCCCTCCTTCGGAAATTCTTGAAACGAAATTGAGATGGGGATAGTGCGATTGTGTAAAGCACTATCTCCACATTCCGTGTCCAGGCAGAGTAGGTAAAGTGAAATGAGAAGAAAGCACCAATGTTTAAACTTGGCACATGGAATGTAAGGACCATATGCCCTGGACTTGTTAAAGCAAACACACTGAAAGAAGAGCAATTTAGAACAACAACCCTCATAGATAAAGAACTAAATAGGTTACATGTTAATATTTGCTGCCCTCCAAGAAACAAGACTCTCAGACTGTGGTTCTGTAAATGAAGAAAATTATACTTTTTTTCTGGCGTGGTCTAAGTGTCGAAAAGCCACGTCTACATGGAGTGGGCTTCGCTGTACATAACAAACATATAAACTCCATAACCACGCCAAAAGTAGTGTCCGAACGCTCAATGATACTTCAGATGCAAACAAAGAGTGGATAAATAAACATCATTAGTGCCTATGCACCAACGTTGACTGCATCAAACAAAGAGTGGATTAATAAACATCATTAGTGCCTATGCACCAACGTTGGCTGCATCAAACAAAGAGTGGATTAATAAACATCATTAGTGCCTATGCACCAACGTTGGCTGCATCAAACAAAGAGTGGATTAAGAAACATCATTAGTGCCTATGCACCAACGTTGGCTGCATCAGACAAAGAGTGGATTAATAAACATCATTAGTGCCTATGCACCAACGTTGGCTGCATCAGACAAAGAGTGGATTAATAAACATCATTAGTGCCTATGCACCAACGTTGGCTGCATCAAACAAAGAGTGGATTAATAAACATCATTAGTGCCTATGCTCCAACGTTGGCCGCATCAGACAAAGAGTGGATTAATAAACATCATTAGTGCCTATGCACCAACGTTGGCTGCATCAAACAAAGAGTGGATTAATAAACATCATTAGTGCCTATGCACCAACGTTGGCCGCATCAGACAAAGAGTGGATTAATAAACATCATTAGTGCCTATGCACCAACGTTGGCTGCATCAAACAAAGAGTGGATTAATAAACATCATTAGTGCCTATGCACCAACGTTGGCTGCATCAAACAAAGAGTGGATTAATAAACATCATTAGTGCCTATGCACCAACGTTGGCTGCATCAAACACAGAGTGGATAATAAACATCATTAGTGCCTATGCACCAACGTTGGCTGCATCAGACAAAGAGTGGATTAATAAACATCATTAGTGCCTATGCACCAACGTTGGCTGCATCAAACAAAGAGTGGATTAATAAACATCATTAGTGCCTATGCTCCAACGTTGGCCGCATCAGACAAAGAGTGGATTAATAAACATCATTAGTGCCTATGCACCAACGTTGGCTGCATCAAACAAAGAGTGGATTAATAAACATCATTAGTGCCTATGCACCAACGTTGGCTGCATCAAACAAAGAGTGGATTAATAAACATCATTAGTGCCTATGCACCAACGTTGGCTGCATCAGACAAAGAGTGGATTAATAAACATCATTAGTGCCTATGCACCAACGTTGGCTGCATCAGACAAAGAGTGGATTAATAAACATCATTAGTGCCTATGCACCAACGTTGGCTGCATCAGACAAAGAGTGGATTAATAAACATCATTAGTGCCTATGCACCAACGTTGGCTGCATCAGACAAAGAGAAAGACAATTTCTACCAACATCTCCAAATGATCATAGACTCACTTCCAAAGTAGAGCTATTATATATATATATACTTGGTGATTTCAACACACGCACAGGATCTGTCCAACAATCTTGGCCAACATGCCTATATATATATATATATATATATATATATATATACTCGGTGATTTCAACGCACACACAGGATCTGTCCAACAATCTTGGCCAACATGCATATATATATATATATATATATATATATATATATATATATATATATATATATACTTCGTGATTTCAACACACACACAGGATCTGTCCAACAATCTTGGCCAACATGCCTATATATATATATATATATATATATATATATATATATATATATATATATACTTGGTGATTTCAACACACACACAGGATCTGTCCAACAATCTTGGCCAACATACCTATATATATTTATATATATATATATATATATATAATATATATATATATATATATATATATATATATATAGTCTGCTATTATACATTAGGAACGATCATAAGAGATGCTATAATTTAAATTATTACAATATGTGTAGTTAAATTACGATTACTTTACACAAGAGAGGGTCAAATTGATTAAGTTTTGAAATATTTATTTTCATAAACTTTTTTGGACTAACATAACAACATAAACATTAACTGTTCTAGATTATTCATATTTTTACCCAGTGTCTTGAAATTGGAACCACTCCATTTAAAATAGAAACATCAAGAAACCACTCTAAAGAAGAGTAGTATGTAGTGTCATCAGAACATCTTCATCCATAGCAACGATTTTATAATTGTAACTAAAATGTCGACTTCCGGTGTGTGACTGTGCTGGCAACACGACACAATTTTCGATGGGAGTCAGATTTATGTTATAAGTGAATTTCAATGCCCGTAGAAAAGAAATTCAAGCGTTCTTGTGCTATTTCAAATGGATTTTATATGTGATTTATATATCATTGTGCTATTTCGATATAACGAACACAAACGAAAATGTCAAAAAGCGGGAAATCTACAACAACACAAAGAAAACAATCAGAACGTTTATTAATAGGCACTTGGAACATCTGCGGATTAGGGGATAAAAGTACAGAAATAGTTGAATTTATGAAGAAAAGGAATATAAAAATCTTAGGATTAGCTGACACAAGGAAGAGAGGTAAAATCATTAAAGAAATACACCAAAGCTACACACTCGTCACGAGCGGAATTAACAACATGGCGGAAGTAAACAAACACGGGGTCGGTTTCATTATCGAAAGTAATACTGCCAAAAATATACTAGAAATAGATTACATCTCGGAAAGAATTATTAGTATCAAATTAGCAGAAAAAGGAGGAAATACCACTTATATTCAAACATATGCTCCATGCAACGACACATATAGTGAGGACAGCAAACAAGAATATTTTGATGAACTATCAGCCACAATAAATAAAGTCAAAGATGCAGAGAAATTATTTGTACTAGGAGATTTCAACGGTAGAGTAGGACAAAGGAGAACACCATGGGAATTATACCTAGGACCATTTAGTGATATTAGAACAGAGTGTAACAGTAACGGTGAACACCTACTAAATATTTGTGCAGAACATGATCTATATATAACAAACACATTTAATCAGCACAATCATAACCAATACTTACTTGGTATAAATGGAATGACACGGACAAGGCCTCCCAAATCGATTTTATTTTGACTAGAAGACATCAAAGGAGGGACATAACAGACTCAAGATCTATACCAAATGCAATATTAGATTCTGACCATAAGCCTGTTTTACTATGGCAGAAAAAATGGGTTAGGAAACTACAGATGACAAGACCTCAAGCACAAAGAATCGATCTAAAAGCAATAAAGAATGTAAACATACAGAAAGAAATAGAAGAATCCGTAACCAACAAATACCAAACCCGAATACAACCAACAAACATAGAAGAAGCATGGAAACAGTTTAAAGAAGGTCTAATAGAGTCAACACAAGAGAAATGCGGTCTGAAAAATATAGGAAAGAGCAGAAAGAAACTTACAAGATGGTGGAATGAAGTAGTTAAATCAGCAGTGAAACACAAGAAAGACAAGTATAAAACGTGGCAGAAGACAAAAACAACAGAAGACTACAATCACTATAGACAAGCCAGAAATGATAGCAAAAAGATCCTAGAACAAACAAAAGCAGACTCATGGAAAGCATTTGGTGAAGAATTAGCAAAAACATGTAGAGAAGAACCAAGAGAATTTTTCAAAAGTGTAAAAGCAATGAGAGTAAGAAATAATGATTATAACCCAACCACTATAATAAACGACAAGAACGGTAGACCAATCAGCAGCAGGAAAAACATAATAATCAGATGGAGAGAATACTTTAAGGAACTATTAAACCAGGGAAATACAAACGGAAATACAGAGTTTAAACATAGGCAGTATGATGAACAGGAACCGAATATACTAAAAGCAGAAGTAGAATGGGCATTGAAACAGAATAAAAAGAACAAAGCAGCTGGTATAGATGGAATAACAACAGAAATGCTACTAGCCTGTAAGGAAACAGCTATAGATTGGCTTACTATCATATTCAATATGGCTTGGGAAGAAAGAAAAGTCCCAGACGACTGGCAAAAAGCTATCATTGTCCCATTTTGGAAGAATAAAGGAAGTAAAAGGGAGTGTGAAATGTACAGAGGAATATCCCTATTGAGTCAAGTTGGTAAAATGTTTGCTAAAATATTAGAGAGGAGAGTAAGATACATAATAGAACCTCAATTAAGTAATAATCAATTCGGATTCAGAAAAGGCAAAAGCTGTACTGATGCTATATTTACATTGAGACAACTATGTGAAAAAAACAATAGAATATGACAGAAACCTAAATATAGTGTTTATAGATCAGGAAAAAGCGTTTGATCGTGTGGACAGGAACAAACTTTGGCAAACTTTAGAAACATACGGGGTAGCAGGACAACTACTAGAAAATATAATAGCACTATATAAAAACAGTCAAAGTGCCGTCAGAACATCGGAAGGTCTGTCAGAATGGTTTCAGGTTACAACAGGAGTAAGACAAGGATGTGTCCTCTCACCACTCCTCTTCATCATATATATGGACAAAATAAATCAGGAAACAACCAACAACAAGGACAAATCAAATAATAACATAGAGGTAGAAAACTCCAACATCAATGAGCTACTCTTCGCAGATGACCAATGCCTAATATACGAGGATGAAAACCTGCTACAACAGCATTTAACATCTCTAGATAAAAGCTGCACAAACTACAGTATGAAAATTAACACAGCAAAAACAGAGGCTATAAGAATAAGCAAATTAAGACACCCATTAAACATCAAGATCAAAGACAAAGATATAAAACAAGTAGAGGAATTCAAGTATTTAGGCACAATGTTCACAGAAGATGGAAAATTAGACAGAGAAATTGACATGCGAATACAAAAAGCAAATGCTGTCACATACCAGCTTTCACCATTGCTAAGACATCCAAACATTTCTATGCCAGCTAAACAACAAATGATAAATAGCATCTTCATACCAACTTTGTGCTATGAAAGTCAAACATGGACCCTTTCTAAATCACATTTAAGAAAGATCAATACATGTGAGATGCGATGCTTGAGAAAAGTAACAAACAACACAAGAAGAGATAGAATACCAAATGAAACCATAAGAAAAATGGTAGGAACAAAACCCTGCCAAGAATATATAGAACAACAACAACTTAAATGGCTTGGCCACCTGGTCAGAATGAATCCTCACCAATCACCATCAAGGGCGTTCTTCTCGAGAATGCATGGAAAAAGACCAAGAGGAAGACCCAGAAGAAGATGGATAGATGCAGTGACAGAGACATGTAACAACAAAGGAAAATCACTAATTCAGACAATTCGAGCAGCACAAGAACGACAAATGATATAAACCACGACACCTTTTAGGTATCAGTGAAAGAGAAAAGAAGAAGAAGAAAAGAACTAAAATGTCTCTTTTAGATTAAAACAAACAACTGTGCCCGCCCTTCCCCATCCAACCACAGAGTTGAATATCAGAAACCTGGCTGGGACACAACGCCCCCTGTTGTTCAATAAACAAAACACAAACATGGCGTTCAAGTAAACGCGATTACTGAAGCCACAGCGGTCTTATTCTAAAGACAAATTCATGTCTTTGTCTGTGGGAATAAATGATTAATGTGGAAGACATGAACAAACTCAAGCTGTAGACAGAGACCCGAGTATCCGGTCATATTTACACATGCTCTGTCATTAATAGCTCATGTAAAGGGCGGTAACCGAAGAGTTAATTTACATCAGATAGGCGCTAGACGGAAAGGCTTGAGGATATTTTTAAAATACTCAATTTATAATGGATACTCATGGATACTCATAATGGATACTCACAATGGATACTCATAATGGATACACATCATCATCATCGTCATGTGCCATACCGGTTGGCGTAGGTGATAATGTCCCTCCACAATCTTCTATCTAGAGTGCATCGTATCAATTCTGTTGTTGACTGTTTTCCATGCCATGACACCAAGCTATCCAGTATTTTCTCTCTCTGTCGCCCGCGATCTCTCTTTCCTTTTATTTTGCCAGTTGTAACCAAGTATTCCAACTTTCCTCTTCTCACGATGTGCCCGAAAAATGTTGATAGGTTCTTTCTGGTGTTTTTTAAGAGCTCCCTTTTTGTGTTGGTCTCTTTGAGAACTTCCTCATTGGTGGATACACATAGTGGATACTAATTATAGATATTGATAAATGGATACTGATACACATAGTGGATACTAATTACAGATATTGGTAAATGGATACTGATACACATAGTGGATACTAATTACAGATATTGATAAATGGATACTGATACACATAGTGGATACTAATTACAGATATTGATAAATGGATACTGATACACATAGTGGATACTAATTACAGATATTGATAAATGGATACTGATACACAATCTTGCTCACATATACACACTCGCTCACTCATACACGCTCACTTATACACACTTTTTCTCATACACTCAACACTCGCTCACACATATACACACACACACACACCCACACCCACTCACTCACGCAATAATTACAAAGACACTGAGAAACAATGTTGATCTTTTCTCTGATAAAAAAAAAAAAGAGTTCTATGCGAGCCCTTGTGTTCAGTAGCTAGAGCTTCTAAGTCCCCACTAGCTACCGCAGTTCGGACAACCCGTGTTCGATTCCCGCTGATTGCAGTGTGGATTGTACTTTTGATTGGGGAAAAAAAAGAAAAAAAAAGATACCCCTGCTGCCGACCCAACGGCCGACCCAACGGTCGATCCAACGACCGACCCAACGACCGACCCAGCGGCCGACCCAACGGTCGATCCAACGACCGACCCAACGGCCGACCCAACGGTCGATCCAACGACCGACCCAACGACCGACCCAACGGTCGATCCAACGACCGACCCAACGACCGACCCAACGGTCGATCCAACGACCGACCCAACGACCGACCCAACGGCCGACCCAACGACCGACCCAACGGCCGACCCAACGGTCGATCCAACGACCGACCCAACGGTCGATCCAACGACCGACCCAACGACCGACCCAACGGTCGATCCAACGACCGACCCAACGACCGACCCAACGGTCGATCCAACGACCGACCCAACGACCGACCAACGGTCGATCCAACGGTCGATCCAACGACCGACCCAACGACCGACCCAACGGTCAATCCAACGACCGACCCAACGACCGACCCAACGGTCGATCCAACGACCGACCCAACGACCGACCCAACGGTCGATCCAACGACCGACCCAACGACCGACCCAACGGTCGATCCAACGACCGACCCAACGACCGACCCAACGGTCGATCCAACGACCGACCACCCACGACCGACCCAACGGTCGATCCAACGACCGACCCAACGACCGACCCAACGGTCGATCCAACGACCGACCCAACGACCGACCCAACGGCCGACCCAACGACCGACCCAACGACCGACCCAACGGCCGACCCAACGGTCGATCCAACGGCCGATCCAACGACCGACCCAACGGTCGATCCAACGACCGACCCAACGGTCGATCCAACGACCGACCCAACGACCGACCCAACGGTCGATCCAACGGTCGATCCAACGACCGACCCAACGACCGACCCAACGGTCAATCCAACGACCGACCCAACGACCGACCCAACGGTCGATCCAACGACCGACCCAACGACCGACCCAACGGCCGACCCAACGGTCGATCCAACGACCGACCCAACGACCGACCCAGCGGCCGACCCAACGGTCGATTCAACGACCGACCCAACGGCCGACTCAACGGTCGATCCAACGACCGACCCAACGACCGACCCAACGGTCGATCCAACGACCGACCCAACGACCGACCCAACGGTCGATCCAACGACCGACCCAACGACCGACCCAACGGTCGATCCAACGACCGACCCAACGACCGACCCAACGGCCGACCCAACGACCGACCCAACGGCCGACCCAACGGTCGATCCAACGACCGACCCAACGGTCGATCCAACGACCGACCCAACGACCGACCCAACGGTCGATCCAACGACCGACCCAACGACCGACCCAACGGTCGATCCAACGACCGACCCAACGGCCGATCCAACGACCGACCCAGCGGCCGACCCAACGGCT
>JAVIAB010000091.1:34264971-34267471 GCA_032433765.1 Megaustenia siamemsis | reverse complement strand
ACCGTCAGTCATAGTTGACTATAGGAGCCACCGTCAGTCATAGTTGACTGTAGGGGCCACCGTCAGTCATAGTTGACTATAGGAGCCACCGTCAGTCATAGTTGACTATAGGAGCCACCGTCAGTCATAGTTGACTATAGCAGCCACCGTCAGTCATAGTTGACTATAGCAGCCACCGTCAGTCATAGTTGACTATAGCAGCCACCGTCAGTCATAGTTGACTATAGGAGCCACCGTCAGTCATAGTTGACTATAGCAGCCACCGTCAGTCATAGTTGACTATAGGAGCCACCGTCAGTCATAGTTGACTATAGCAGCCACCGTCAGTCATAGTTGACTATAGGAGCCACCGTCAGTCATAGTTGACTATAGCAGCCACCGTCAGTCATAGTTGACTATAGGAGCCACCGTCAGTCGTAGTTGACTATAGCAGCTACCGTCAGTCATAGTTGACTATAGGAGCCACCGTCAGTCGTAGTTGACTATAGCAGCTACCGTGTCATAGTTGACTATATGAGCCACCGTCAGTCATAGGTGACTATGTGGTCAGAGCTTCTAGGAAATGTTATTTTTTTCTTTTCTGTCATCGTGCATGTATCGTTTTTTTTTCTAACGAAGAGGGAGAAGAAGATGATGAAGATGAAGAAGATGAAGAAGAAAAAGAAGAGGAAGAAGATGATGAAGATGAAGAAAAAGAAGAGGAAGAAGAAGATGGTGAAGATGAAGAGGAAGAAAAGAAGAAATGAGGAAGAAAAAGAAGAGGAAGATGAAGAAAAAGAAGAGGAAGAGGAAGAAAAAGAAGAGGAAGATGAAGAAAAAAGAAGAGGAAGATGAAGAAAAAGAAGAGGAAGAGGAAGAAAAAGAAGAGGAAGAGGAAGAAAAAGAAGAGGAAGAGGAAGAAAAAGAAGAGGAAGATGAAGAAAAAGAAGAGGAAGATGAAGAAAAAGAAGAGGAAGAGGAAGAAGAGGAAGAGGCAGAAAAAGAAGAGGAAGAGGAAGAAAAAGAAGAGGAAGAGGAAGAAAAAGGAGAGGAAGAGGAAGAATAGAAGAAAAAGAAGAGGAAGATGAAGGAAAAGAAGAGGAAGAGGAAGAAAAAGAAGAGGAAGATGAAGGAAAAGAAGAGGAAGAAGATGATGAAGATAATCTCTCTTTTACTCTCCAAGTTTTCCCAAGGACTGTCCCGGCTATTGTTAGCTCACTCACGTGTCTCCCAGTAGCCGATCCGATTGGTTGTCCACACCGATTTGTTATTCCGCCTAGGTCACATCAGTCTCATTCACAACCTCCGCCCTTAGAACAAAATTGTGACCTTCGGTTTTCCCCAAAATCAATTCTAAAAATAGACCGCTGAGCACACAGACAAAACCCCAGGACGGGGATTCAGAAGTAAACGCCCACCCAACCAATCATGCGTCACTGTTACTGGAAGAGGGTATAGGTGGGGGAAAAGGGTGGGAAGGAGGCGTAATTAATGGAACTTCAAAGGAAAATGACAGCTCTAAACGAGTGCTTTACTTTGCACCCACCCTTTATTCTTCTTTCCGTTCTCATTTTTAGCATTTGAAGTAAGGAGAGATATTTACACTAAAATTGTGGAAAAAAAGGATGAGATCATTTAGTAATAGAACTACAGTTTAGCGATTCTCAAATGGGATTTAAAAAAAAAAATAGAAAAAAATAGAGAGGATGTACTAACGCTCTATTCACCTTTAAACAGCTAGCAGAAAAGACAGCAGAACATAATACAAATGTGTACATAGCTTTCATTGACCAAGACGCGATAGCTCAGTGGTTAGTGAACTGGACTACAATGGACAAGAGGTAGGGTTCGATCCAAACCGACGGCGTCCGTTTCACCCAGCCTTTAATGGGTACCGGATTTTTTTCTGGGAAAGTAAAGCGGCACGGGCGTAATACCGACCACATTACCCCAAAAATCATGTGCCGAAGGTCTGTACAATTTATGGTCACTAACAGCATATTCCATATAAGCCACTTGGCATGACGGGGGCGCTTTACTTTTTTTTTCATTGACCAGGAAAAATCATTCGACAGAGTAAACGAAGAACAACTGTGGGAGATATTAACAACATACGGAGTAAGCCAACATCTAATCAACTTAATTAAAAGTTTCTACATCACCAGCAACTGCACAGTCAGATCAGCAGCAGGCTACACAGGGTACTTCGAAGGTAGATCAGGTGTAAGACTAGGGTGCTTACTATCCTCCCCCCCTTCCCCTAATGTTTATTACATACATGGACTATACATGCAAGTTAGCCAACCCACCAGAGACAGAGGAGATCAACGAGCTTTTATTTGCAGACGATCAGGCACTAATACATGAAACAATAGAAGACCTACAAGAACACTTAAATAGACTCAACAGCTCAGGCACAAAATATAACATGAAAATCAACATCAACAAAACAGAAGTCATGAATATCACAAAAGAGAAACAGAATATCAACATAACTATAGACAGCAGACAACAACAAGTA